>JBCFYV010000794.1:0-122956 GCA_039000515.1 Timema cristinae
GGAGATTATTTTTGGGTGCAGCAGCGCTTTAATTACAATAAATATATTTAAAAATTTAAATGAAGGGGCGTGGGAAAAAAAGAATATAACACGGTATTATTGGGAAAGACGAAATAAGGGTCGCAGGATACTAAATATGATACATTGGGAGGTTAGGTAATATACTTTGGGGGTGACACAAACTTTAGTATCTCCCAAAATTTGTTTTCATTTATTTACAATGTGGTAAGAGGTCCCTAACCCCATAGGTGTCCAAGTACAGTATCCTTGATACACAAATGTTTTTTTTTAGGCCTACCACACTTTATATTCTAAAAAAACACCAATTTGGTGTGCTACAAGTTTTTTTAGATTAAAATTGGGTCTGGAACACAGTTTGTCGTTTTTAGATGACATTTTTTAAATTAAAAATTTTATATATATTAAATATATTGTCATACGTGGAAATTTTGGTATTTTATAAACAAGGATTGTTACATTACGAGTCTTGGCAAGTGTTAATCTTTGCATTTT
Source organism: Timema cristinae (assembly GCA_039000515.1). Lineage (NCBI taxonomy): Eukaryota > Metazoa > Arthropoda > Insecta > Phasmatodea > Timematidae > Timema > Timema cristinae. Next base: position 514 of record JBCFYV010000794.1, read on the forward strand.
AAACCCCCACGTTGTGTCGCTTTTTTGTTAATTACGTTTTTTCAGCCCCCGTTGGAAGCTTTTTTGTTACACTTTTCGCGTTCAGCCCCTCGTTGGACTCATTTATTACACTTCGTAATTTTTTTTGATTAAAAATGCCCCACGTTGTGTCGCTTTTTGCTATATTCAAAACAGAGTCTTTTAAGAGTCACCCGTAAATCATTATTTCTATTACGCAACTATTCTTTATTTATAATGCCTCGTTCCTTATCATTAATTTTTAATAAAATAATATATCAATAAAGTTTGATATCTTTTATTCTTTAAATTGAAATCATATTGTTATTAGATATTTTCTAATCGAAACACGATCAGTCGGGGGCCTAAAAATTATAATCACTGACGCTTAAAGCACTTCCATTCAAAACCACGACTGATAGCACAGTGAAAATACGGAGTTTCACAAAGTCACATATATCTGATTCAATAGAAGCTTCTCGAAGGAACTTCCTAACGGTAAATTACACACCTACAAACCCAGAACAAAAATACCTATTGCTTTTGGGAAGCTTCTCGACGAAAAAATACTTTAAAAAAATTTTAACTTGTCTGGATACTTTAAAAAGACATTAAATTTCTTAAGTTTAACTCCAGTAATGCTGCCATCTTACCACGGGGCGCGAACTAATAGTAAAAAATTAGAGGAAGACGTGATTTAAGCGCCACGTAAAACATATAATTTAAAAAATAAGACGTTTATAAAATTGGGACGATATTCTTGTAAATGTTTCACATACTTTTCAGGGAAAATCAATTACATTACGGATGTTTAGAAAATTTTCCCTGCCAACAACAAATCACATCTGAGACCATTTTGGGGGCATTTATACTTTTTTTCTACACAACAGTCTCACGCGTATTGTTTGGTTAAATTTACACAGACTAGGTCGAACTAGATAAAATAAGCGTGTTCTTCCTCACAACTAGTATGGTAGCCAGTACCAAGTGGCAGAACCTATACTTTTTCTGATTCACAAACCTAGATATGACGTGCTAGCTATTTCTGCAGCCCCCGGGATTTCAAGTCAGCTAGTGTCGGTGATACGGGCTTTACTTATTTACTGCGATTATTAATTTGAAATTTATATAATAATAAAACGTACTTCTACACCAGCTTTTCTAGTGCGCTTTACTTTTTTCGTAAATTTTGTTTTTGGGTTCATATTTTTATTAAATACATGAAATATAGAATGTTCATTTTTACTTATCAAAGTTTGTACGCAATTTTTATCGCTCTCAAGTATATTATTTTTATTATTATTAGACCCGTCTTATTAAACCCCTTTGGGGTTTTACCACTTACGCTAAGTGTAATGGGAGGGTGATTGTGAGATGAAAAGAAGGACCTACAGTTTAACTGGAATCCGAACCACGGTGGAGCCCGGCATTCCCCCCATTCCAAAATTCTTGTCAGAGGGGAAGGAAGGGTTTAGGGAATCAGATAAATCTTGCGGGACCGAGGGTTGAACCTCGGCCCCACATAGAAGCTGCACCTTACCCCCAGACCACCAGGGCACCCATGCTCTCAGAGTAGCGATAATATCTATCGCATAGCGATTTAAAAAATTAAGAAATTGAAAAGATAATTTAAAACTGAATTAATTTTATTTCTAGATAATATTCATAATGTTTTCTTATTTTTTAAATCAAGACATTTCAGATATGCAAACATATTAATTTTAATTTTTGGAAACATTTTTTCAGTTTTAAAAAAAATGATTTGTTTTACTTTATCAACTTTTTTCTAACTTTCTTTAGAAAAAAAATTTTTTCAAACATATCATGTACACACCCCACAACAAACCGGGCAAATAAGAAATAAAATTTTTAAATTTTTCAAACATTTTCTGATACAATTTACCGAATTTTCCTTTTTTTTTTCCAGATAGAATAAATAAACGAAAAATTTTTTTTGTAATGCATAATAAATATACAACGAATATACATATCTTACAAAATTTAAAATACATATCGAAAATATTAGACCCTACCAAAAATTTTTTTTTTTAAAAGATACATATTAATAGTATCGCCATGCAATTACTTTTTTTAACAAATAATAATGGCAAATTTAAAAAAATAACATGAAAATACTGTTGGGCTATAAAAAATCCAGAAATAGTTTTTTGGATTTTAAATTTTGTGCTAAAAACAAACTTCTAATGACAGTACTTTTTTTTTCTATTTTTTTTGTAAGATTTTCTTAATTTTTTATAGGTTTTTTCTTTTTTTGTTTGAATTTTCCCTTTTAGTTTTTTTCTTTTTAAAAACCGGTTTTACTTTTAAAAATTCATTTGATTAATGCCTTTGGGGGAAAAAAATGCTCTGACAACTTCTTTAGAAATTCCTAGATAAGTTTTTGTTGGATTAATAACTAAATTCGATACTACGCCACCCCCTTTTTTATTTTTTCCCCCCAAGCCTTTGGGGGAAAAAAAGCTCTGAAAACTTTTTAGAAATTCCATATAATTTTTGTTAGATTAAAAACTAAATTCGATACAGCCACGTCCTTTTTTTTTTTTTTTTCCCCGTGATGTTTACAAAAATTTTCCCTATTTCCCCATTGCTTAATCCATACGGCCCACGGCTTTTTTCAGCCCCCCCCAAAAAGGGATTTTTTTTCACGTACTTGCCGTGGCTCTCCAAAGTTCTCGTAATTTCCCTCTGTGATGTAGGGAAACTCTTTCCTTTTTTTTTTGCTCCCCCAAACCGGGGAAGTACTTTAGAGAAAATTTAAGATCATTACACTTTATTTTCTTCCATCTCAACAAAAATTCCCTTTTGGTTTCTCTTCCCTTTGTTTTTTCCCCCTCATGTTTGCTAAAGATTTAATGGAAATACCACAGTCTTTCAACATTTTTTCAACAACATACTCACCATAATTGAACTTTTAGGATTTGTATTTTTTGCCAATTCCGATTTTCCCAGGGATCATTTTAATATGGGGACAATGCACTCAAAGGAGTAGGAGATCTTCATCCTTCACGATCCGAATCTGAGAAAAAAATTTTCCAGAGAATCCTGAAAATTCTATGAGTAAGGATGTATTGAATATTGTGTTTTTGTTTTTTACGTCACTGAGAATAACTCAGAGTTTAACTAATTATGCCCTTTCGGAAAAGTGGCCAATGATTTGGAAAAACTTGATTTTGTTTTTATCAAACATCTCAGCGTTTTCATCAGCTCTCCCTCTATTCACTTTTGATCTTAAGCCTGGGGTTTTCCCCGAAGGCTTCCTAAAGAGCTGCCTAGTTCTTAAAAAAGGCTATTCATTATATAAAAAACCAGTGATCACAACTTCAATAACTTCACCCAATTTTCTGCATCTGTGTAATTTTCATCTCATTAAATCAAGCCTGACCCTTTCTGTGGAAAAATTTTTTTCACTTTCCTTATTTCTCCTTTTAGTTTTTTCAACATTTAGATGTTTTTACTCGATTGAAAACTTTTAAATCTTAGTTGTCTCATGCGGATCATTAAATAAAGGCTTTTTACATTTTTTTTGTCATCTAAAGAACCAGTGTCTAAAAGCCAATTCCTTATTAGTTAAGTCATGGGTGATCACAAAGCAAAAATATTTCTTTTTTGTAGGCTGGATGAAAAAGAATTTTTTATAAAGGGGAAATATCCTTCTTCCAAAAAAACCTATATTTCTCCCCTAAAAAATCACAAGGTTTTTTTCGGTGACCAAATTTTTTATACAATTTAGCTGAAGGGGACAAAAAGAATTTCTTCGTCTTTTTGAAAAATCTACAAAAAATAGGCTGCTTTTTTTTTTAAAAAATGCCAAAACCATGACCACGGCTTTTTTGAAAAAGGCCAACCCATTTCAATATATTTCACGTCATTTTCCAGAGTTTCCTTCACTTTAACTTCGTCAAATTGAAACGAAATCCCTCAGGTCTTTTTAAAATGACCGTGCAACCCCCCAAAAAAGGGGAAACATTTTAAAAAATGTCTTCCCCCGTATCAAATGAAGGGGCCCCTTCTGCAAATTGAAAAACCCCGGAAAAAAGGTTTTTTTAATATTTTTTTAAAGAAGGTAACAACCCTACTGAAATACTTAAAAAAATGCATAATATTTTTTCATTTGCCATTTACTTTCTTTTTCAGCCCCAAAAATTATGTCTTTTTTATATGAGTAAAGTATTTCTTTGTATATTTCTAGCATAGGTTTTTTAAAAGCAAGGTTTTTTTTTTTTTTTTCAAAAAATTTTCTTTCTTGATTTTTTTTAAAACATTTGATTTAAAGGGGATTTTTTCCCCCCAATAACTTAATTTTTTTTTTTAATTCTTCATTTTCTTTTTTTAAGGTGTTTCATGTTTTTGAGCAAAGGGTAAAATGTAAAGGGAAACAAAGGGGGACGATTTCCCAAAAAGTTTTTGTTTTAATTTCAAAATAATTTTTTCAGTCGTTTTTTTGTTTTTCTTATTTTCACTTGTTTTCACTCCGTTTTTACTTTTCATAACTTTTCCTCTTTCTCGGGGTTTTGTCTTACCTAATTTTAATGATGTATGGGGGGGAGGTTTCAGCTTCCTGGGTGTGATTTAAAAAATTTTTTTTTTTTTAAAAAACCTTTCAAAAATCAAATCTTTGAAGTTTTTTGAACTACGAAAGAAGACTTGGTTCCATTTCCAACCCCCGCGCTTTTGCACCAATCTCGACGAAACAATCTTTGGAAAAGTTTGAATATGCTTTCTCCGGAAGGATTTTTTTTCACCAAACTTTGTACATCAGCTACGTACAAGGGCCCCGGGGAAATTTTTACCAAAAAAAAAGTTTAAAAGTAAAATTTTGTTTATAAACGCCACGGAAAATAATTAATTACAGTTGTTTTCTAGATAAGCATAGGAAGTTCCTATTTTGAAAAAAAAAACTTAAATAAAGTCAAAATAGTATTCACTAACCTTATTAAAAAGATTTTCGATTTGGGGAAAAAAACAAATTTTAATGGTTCTTCTTTTCCCTATCTTCAGGTAATAGTATTTTATCGAAAAAAAAAAAAACGAACACGAAAAAATTTTTATGAACCGACGTTTCATACCCCCCCAAAACAGAAAAAGTTGTTCTAGAAGTGGTGGGGGGGTTTTCCCCAAAGCCACTGGAATGCTACCCCCCCTTTTTTCATCGACCGTTTCGAAATATTTTCTTTTGTCTTTACAAACATTCAAGAGAGAAAATTAAATTGTCCTTTAGCCACTTATTAAATTAATTTTTCAATTGCGGGGTCAAATTTTCACCACCCCCTTTGGCATTCGATAGCGTGTCTGCAATTAAACTATTTGGGCCCGATTCAATTCCTGATCTTTAAAAAAATTTGGTTTTTTTTGAAAATTTTCAACAGCAACAAGTTTTGTGAATGTTAAGTCTTACAATTTATGAAAAAAAAAAAATGGCCCGAGTTTTAAATAGAAACAGAACTGTATAGTAAATTTGGTCGGCCTCGTTCCCGACACGGTTTAAAAAAATTGGGGTAAAAATTATCAGCCTCCGGGTCGGGTTTGTGGATGTACTAGCTTAGCATTTTATAAGGGGAAAAAAAAAAACCGGGGGGTTAGAGGAAAAAAAAATCGGAATAAATTTAAATTGTTTTTATTTAACAAAAAAACTAAATTTTTTTCCACCAAAGAAACTTAATTCTGTCCATTTTTTAAAACCCCAAAAAATTTTTTAATTTGTGTAAATACATATTCCCTGAAAACCTTATTTCATTCAACTAGGTGTGGGGTTTTGCTTCCTTATGGCCAACAAAGCCTGAAACCTGTTTCATCTTTTTTCGTTTTAAAAGGGGGAATTATGTTTTTAAGTTTCAGTTTTTTCTTAGGGGGATAAAAAAATATACAGGAAAATTAATTGTTTATTTAGCCGATATTAAATTGAGAGAGAGGACAAACCAAAAATTTTTGCGCATGATAATTTGTTTTTTTGGCGACCAAAGGGGGAACCCTAGTTCGGTCCAGGGGGGGGCTGAAAATTAGGTTTAGCCTTCATAGTGAAAAATTTAAATTTTCCCTAACTGTGTTTGTAGTGTAGGGTATTTTATTACACACACTTTTTTAAAAGTCAGGGTTCGATTCCTACATGGGTGAAAATGTTTTTTTTAACCCTTGAGGGGGAAAAATTAACCCCCCTGGACAGTATTTTGTTTTTGTACAAGGGTTTTAAGTTTTTTTATTACAACAACTTTGCGAAGGGTTGGGTTCTTTTCCTTGCTGGTGAAAAAGGGGTTTAACCCCTTAAGTGATAAATTAACTGCCCTGGAAAAAATTTTTATTTGTATGGTTAAGTGTATTGGGTTAAAGTGTATTTATTACATACACTTTGCAAGGCCCCCGGGTTAATGTTGACATTTTATTTTAAAAATATGATGGAGGGTAAATAAAGGACTCCAAGCTTATAAAAAAGGGGGGTTAAATCATGCCATGCGTTATGGCCCCTCCCTTTTATTGACTCGCTGAACTCTCTCCCGATATTTTCCCCGAATGCCCAAGAAATTTGGGGCTGGACGAGTCTTTGACCAAAGGATTTTTCCCCCTTTTTTTTCAATAAAAAAAAACGCAGGGTAAAGGGTTCCCTTGCCCCAAAGGAAGCTACGAATGGTGAGATGTCGGTTAAGGAAAGGAGCACTTTGAAAAGGGGGTATGACGCTTGGGGTCAAAGAAAATTATGTCTTTTTTTTAAAACCGCGATTGGGGAACGATTGCTGAAAGATTAGAGATCCTACGGAAGGTTTCCCCCAAAATTTTAGAGACATACTTATGGAAAAAGCAAAGGGGATCTTTTCAGGGGGGCGTGTACGATTCAGACAGCCATGTTGGTTTTACCCCGAAGTACCAAAGGGAAAAAATCCAGGGGTATCATCCCAAAGGGGTGGATCCGGTTGCAGCCAAACAGTCGCCGCACCGTACAATGGCTTCGGGAGACCCACCGACGGGGGTCTTATCTTTATGCGGGTACGGCCGTGAGGAATATGTGTAGGGTGATGTAGAGGCATTTTTTAAAAGGGGGAAAAAACCCAAAACCATCTTCCAGTTTTGGGCTGTAATTGGCACGGGTGCCCTCTCATTTAACCTGACGGGGCCACCCTAGAAAAAAAATCAACCACAAAATGGAGTACGCGCTAGAAGCGACCATGGATGTGGGGAAAAGTTAAGAATGCCGGAACCGGTGTAGAGATGGGGGCGTGTACTTTTTAAAGCGTAAAAAACACAGAAAAGGGCTTGAAACAATTTGTACCCCCAACCAAAATTTTACACAAGGGCCCTCAGTCCCAGGGAACTTTTTTTTGGCGGACGTAAAATTTTTATCGAGCTCTTCCATGAAAACAGACCTTTTTGTGGAGAAAAGATAAAAAATCTTGGATGGGGGTTTCTTTTTTTTCTTACTTTTTTAAGCATAAAAAATATCTCACCGGCCCCCCAAAAAATTTCCTTGGAACCAAATTGTCCGTCTATAGCCGAGTAGAAGGCATACCAAAAATTCAGTATGCTCCCGGGGGGTTTATTTATCCCGTTTTGCCAAAAGGATGCATGACAATTAATGTTATTTGTGCGGAAAAAGCGGCGGGGAAAAAAAACAAGGCGTGTTAGCAAACGACAAAAAAGATCGCTTGTTGCAGACGTCTTGTGTTGACGAGACCGAAAAGCCGTTGAGAAAGGCCCCCCCTCGTTAAGCAGTACACGAAGTGTAGGTAAAATGAATGTTTACGATCGCAGACACGTTCGGGGGGATTTTTCATAGTACATTTATCTTTTTGAAAATTAAATAAAAAGCCAGGGGGGGCCAAGGGGTGTACCTCACAAGATGGAAGTTATTATATTAAAATTATAAAAAAAGGAAGGGGTAAAACAGATTTAGTTAGTTTTTGTAAAAACCTTGGGTCTCCACAATTGGCAAACCTTTTTTAAATTTTGCATTGGGAAATTTTTGGGGAAAGACCGATTCCCCCCAGTACCGTTTTTAAAATATCAGGCATCCAAAGTATCTGATGGATCCGTACATCCCCGTGGACAGCGTCATTAAATAAATGATGGGGTTATGTTCCTCATTACAAGTAGAGCATCCTTTTTGCGCCCAAACCCTAACATTGTGTGGGGGGGGCGTCCCCCTTACAACCCCGTTGCTTTAGGGCCGGTTTTTACCTAAACATGAAATTTAGGAAACCGGGTTTGGGGTTCAGACCGGAATTTTTGGGACCCTATGATTAACCAGGTTCGGTCTGGGAACTACTTGTCCCTTTTGTACTGCAGTCCAAAATTCGTACCGGGGTTTGTGTTGGGGGTACCTGCAAAAAAAAAAAATGTAAGCCGGGTCACAAAACGGCAAGGGAATTATAATTTTTGCTTTTGGCATTGTCCTGAAAGGCCGGGGGAATACAAAAAAAGAAAAATTTAAAAAATTTGGCGTATACCTTTTTTTTTTTTTTTTTTTTTTTTTTCTTTTTTAAACCCTCCCCCAAAAAAAAATTTTTTTTTTTTTTTTTTTTTTTTTTTTTTTTTTTTCACTCAAACAGTTCCGTGACATAATTTTTTTAAAGAAAGAGATTTTTTTTTCTGCATGAAAACACGCAAAAATTTTTTTTGATTTTTTTTATCCCCAGGATTTTTTTTTATTTTTTTTTCCAAAAGTACAATCCTCCACTATCATTTTTTTAGCAAATAAATTAGTTGTTTGTTATATTTTAATTTTTGTCAATTTTTTCCCTTTAAAATTTTTTAATTAAACCCACTAGGGCCATTATTCAAATACCTTTAACTGGTCTTTGAAATTAAACCCGACCACTTTCCCGGTCACTTAAAAAAAATGATTTTTTTTTCCTCTACACTTAAACTGAAAAATTTACTTCAAGGTCTAAGATTTTTCTATAACTTTTTTTTTGTAAAAAAATATTACAAGTTTTTTTTTCGAGCGGCGAAATTTCTAAAACTTTTTTGTGTGAAAAAATATCCAAAAGTTGGTCTTCCCCAATCATTATCCACACAAATAACACACAAGGATAGACAAGAGAGTTAAAATTTATTTCGCAATAACATGAAAGCCAATAAGGAGCTGAACAAAAAATAAAGTTTAAGTAAGGCATAAGCCAGGGGGGCAACAATACACGGGGTTTACCACCAAGGCCAGAGGGCACCAACATAATAACAAGAAAAACAGGCCCCCCTTTTATTTTTTTACCCCCCAAAACCCCATCATAAAGAAAGACAAAAAACCCAAAAAATTTAATCTCCTATCTCACTATAAAAATATCTTTAAACATTAAAGGAAAAAAATCCAGACAGCCCTAGCATAAAACATAAGGTGAGTAAAGATACAAGTTTAAACCAAAAAGACGGATCTAACCCTTAAACTCAACTCTAAATAGGCCCCCGGCAAAAATGAAGCTAGCTTTCGGGTTTTTTTTGTAATTCCACAGACAAGTAACTTTCCCTGATGCAAAATTGAACGACAAAAATAAATGTCCGAATGGACTCCCCAAAACTAACATTCCTTAGGGGAAAGCAAATCCGATCATAGTTATTTATTATCCGTAAAAAAAATATATTATGTACTGTGGCCCCAAACCTAAATTTTGAAAGATAAAATTTTTTAAAACAAAGTGAATTTTGAAAAAAGGGGGCGAGCCTATTTTTAAGGTTTGGGCCTATTCCTTGTAACCCCCGAGTGTAATCGAAAATATTTTGGGCCTAACCATTTTTCCCTACGGGAATAATTTTTTTTTGGTTTTAGAGAGTGGTAAGGGGGGTTTCCAAACAGTGCGATAGTCCCAGGCATCAGTCACAAGCACAAATTACTCCATAGAAGTTTTTTGAACATGAAAATGGCGACGCTCAGTGAATACACTTGTTTGTTTTCATTGTTTGGGGGGGGGAACTTCCCAACACGGCCAGCAGCGATCCTTTAACTCGGGGTCAGTTGAATGTGGTTTTTTTGTGGATGAAAAAGGGGGTTTTTTGTAGAGATCGGAACGAGTCAATGGGTGAGTGAAAACAACTTCTTCCGTGTATGTTCTAACCGGTTACAAAGTATATTTTTGGTTTAGAGTTTTTTTGTGTGTAAATAAATTTCCAATATACTTTTCATGGGGTGACCAAATTTTTTTTTTAAAAGTTGTTTTTTGTGTAGAAAAATTCCATGTATACTTTTTAGGTATGATACTTTTTTTTGGTTGTAATAAATATTCCAAGTATACTTTTCGCGTGACCCCAAATTTTTTAAAAAGTTGTTTGTGTGTAGAAAATTTTCCATGTATACTTTTGAGGTGTGATAGCTTTTATTTTTTTTTAAATAAAATTCCAAGTAATTTTTCATGGCGTGACCATTTTTTTAAAACTGATTTGTGTGTAGAAAAATATTCCATTATATTTTGATGGTATAGTGCTTTATTGTGTAAAAATAAATATTCCAAGTAACTTTTCAGGCTGAGCCATATTTTTAAAACGTGATTTGTGTGTAATAAATATTCCATGAAATTTTTTTGGGGTGTGAGTGCTTTATTTTGTGTAAATAAATTTCCCCAAGTATACTTTTCATGGCGGACCCAAAATTTTTAAAAAATGTTGATTTGTGGAAAAAATATTACAGTTTTTTTTGATGGTTATTACTTTTTTTTTTGTAAATAAATATTCCAAGTATATTTTTTCTGGTGTGAGTTTATTTGTAAAATTTTTTGTTTTGTGTATTAAACTTCCAAGTATATTTCATGGCTGAGATAAACTTTATAATTTGTAAATAAATATTTATTTTTTCATGGTGCGAGATTTATTTGTAATACTTTGATTTATTAAAAAAAAATTTTTTAAAGTATATTTTTTAGGGGGGGGTTTTTTTAAAATTTTTGATTTGTGTAAATACCCAAAAAATACTTTTCCGGTGTAGTATTTTTAAAAATAAATATTTAATGTATTTTTTTCACAGTGTGAGTTTTTTAGTGTAAAAAAATTTTTAAAAGTGTTATTTGGGGTTTTTAAAAAACGTCACACCCCCCCCCCACTTCCCCTTTTAATAAAATTTTCTTTTTGTTTAAAGCTCAGTCTCAAACATTATGGACAAGTTGAAACACCATTTCCGACCAAATCAGCGCCCTTTCCCCCGGCTGTGGAAATCACTTTTAGCCGCCTGCAAAAATCAATTTTGTACACCCTTAAAGAAATCTTTTCAAAAAAAATAGACCTAATTTAAAGATGGAAATAGATTGAGGTAAAATTAGCTGAAAAAAAAATAAATGTTTTAAAAAACGCAACATACCTCCATTTCACTTTATATTAAGTCAGTTGTGTGTTGATGAAAAAATTAAATCTTTTTTTTAAAATTTAAATTTTAAAGTTTTTGTTCAAAACTTTTTTGTTTATAAATACATTTTAGAAATATTTTTAAAAAAAAATTTATTTTTCTTATAATCATGGTGAGAGAAAAAATAAAGTCTTTCATTTTTTTAAAAGTTTGTATCAACAGAGTTTTTGAAATCATATTATTTTTTGCAAGTATAACTCGACTGCCAAGATGAAGGATAAAAATAATAAAACAAGGACTTTTTAAAAATAAACCCTTTAACTAAACTTTTCAAGTCTTTAATAATCTTTTATCTTTTTAAAAGTGTGGATTTAATGTTTATGCTAAAGTCTTCTTTTTTATCAAAATTTCAAAGGTTAAAAAAAACCCAATTATTTACCAATTTAACTAGTAAAAAACTTTACCTCTTTCTCGAAGAAATATAAAATTAACAAAAAATAATTTCCTCTCCACTACTGAATCAAGCAGCATTCACCGTTATCGACGGGAAAAAGGAAATGATTAATTGTCATTCTTGTCTTAATCATTTTTCCTAAAAAAAATTTGGTTTTCCCAGTAAAAACCATTCAAGGAAGCTTCTATAAATTTTATTTAAAAGTATATTTTTTCAATCTTAACATTTTACATTTTTAAAATTCCATAGTGTGATCATTCTGATAAATAAGTATAGACTACTTTTTTTTTACGGTACCAAAAAATTTTGGGAAAATTTTTCAAAAAATTTTTATTTTGAAAATTTTAAATTTTTGGGCTAAGTATATAGAACAATTTTTTTAAATTTTATATTTAAATTTAAAATTTTTGATCAACAAAATGAGTATTTTTTTTTTAAAAGAAAATAAAAAAATTGGGGTTTTTTAGTTTTTTTATTGTTTGAAAGAATATTACAATCTTAAATCATTTTCATTCCCTATTTATATCTTTTTAATAGTGCTCCTTTTATCTAATTTTTATGCCCGAAAATTGAACTGTTTGTTTTGGTTGTGATTTTTTGATTTTATTGTTTTAGGGTTTTTTCTGTTTGTTTGGTTTTTTCATATCTACATTAACCTTCCCACTCTTGAGGGAACAAGACCTACCTGGACCCTAAATTTTTTATGTTTTCCCGCAAGTGTCGCTGGGGTGGAGTTTTTTTGTGTGTGATTAATTTGTGCCGTGCACGGGGACTCGATCAAGACAAAGTGATAAGTTCCGTAAACCCCCCCACCCGAAGTGGTTAGATTTTTATTCGGTGAGTTTTTTGAAGAAACTGCGCCAGGACACTGCCCTTATACCACATAAAGTGAAGGTGATTCCCCTATAAAAATTTCCTTTCCACCAAAAAAGTTCATTTATCCGTGTTTGTAACACTGGGCCCCCAGAGGTCTTGTTTTCATTCAAATTTTAAATTAACTAAACAATAATACTTTTAATTACACATTTTCAATCAAAAGTTTTTAGAAAACCCTTGAAAACTTTGTCTCGTAAAATAGCATTCATTTCATATTTTTTAGCAAAATACCAAATAGTTTGGTTAATTAAAAATACACATTAATTAAAAAAAACTATTATCAAATATAAACTAGATTTAAAAATGAAACAGAGTTAAATTTGGAATTTATATAAATTCCAAAGCTCCCAATAGAAAAGATTGGAAAACCTTTTGGGTTGACAGAAAATAATTGAAATTAGGAAATCCACTATATATTCATCTAATATGAAATTAGAATTTCACATACACATACATAATAATTACACATTAAAATAAAAAATTTAAACATATCGTTTAAGCAAGTGTGAAGATTGGCGTAAAAGACAATTGATAAATGTTAGAATACATATGAAGTTTATGAATTAGCAATATTAAAATTTAAGTAAGATTATAGGTTAACTGAATTAAAATAAATTAAATTTTCTTTTTTTCTTTATTAAATTTTTTTCCCTTTTTTTTTTTAAATGCTGGTACATTCCCCCCAAGGTTCAAGCTGTTTCAGTGTTTTACGTCGACCCACATCAAGGGTAAAAAAAAAAAACCAAAAACAAGTTGGGGTGCAAATCCAGTGTGAAATATTCCGACGAGTAATAAACTTAAAAATTAAATAGAAAAAAAAATAGAAAAGGGAAAATAGCATATTTACCAGTTAACAAACTCAAATTAGTCCTTCAGCTGTAAGAACAAAACTGAACTTGTAAAAACAACCATGTATATAAAACGGGGGTTATGATGTTCAAAAGAAATTAAGATGTAAAAGAATTGAAATTAAAAACTTTGGTTATTGAGATCAAGCATATAAAAAACTAAAGATACACATGTTACAAATAATTATGTAAAGAATTAAATTTTGAAAGGAAAAGAAAAGAAAGAGAATTATAAATAAGGAATGGGAAAAAATTTTAATCTTTGAACTGGCCGGAACAAAAAATTTACTACTTGAAGGGATGGCAGGGCATTAGGATATTGTTTCTTCAAGGTGTTGGGGAAGATTTTCTAAAGGTATAATGATTATTTGTTTTTCAAAATTAGTTTTGTTCTTTGAAAAATTTTTTGTTATTCAGTATAGGGGTTTGAAAAATAATTTTCCCCCAGTATTTGGTTGTGCCTTTGGGAGATTTAAAACAATAGCTTCATACTATTTTCAATAGGGTGGGTTGATGAACCGGATTTTTTGAGGTGTTCAGAAATTTGGATTATTTTTTTCGTATTTGAATTCACTTAAGTGTTCAAAAAACCTAGTTAAATTTGACGTCCTGACTGACAAATTAACACTTACGGTAAGTTGGTATATACCACTTTGTTGATATTGATTGGTTTTTTTAAGTTTGGGAATTATTGATATGTTTTTTGATATTGTTATTTAGTGCTGAAATCAATTTTAATTTTAAAGTTTTTAAAGATGTGGGATACTGTTAATTTCGTTGCCATATAATTAAATTTGATCCATTTTGCTTTGGTTTAATTGGGATTTTTTATTGGGTTCCTTAGAGTAATTTTGTTGTTAATTGTCTTTTTGTTTTTGGAGTATAGGGTACCCCAAAAAAATGGGAGTAGCCATTGGATAAGGCTAGTTGTTTGATAATGTTTAGTTCGTTCTTATAATTCCTTCTGTTGAGGAGAAATATGGAGTGGTGGGTATATTAAGCTGTTAAAAGCTGCTTTTTTATGGATAGCGGGTGATTGGAAATCATTGGGAATAATTGTATTAGTGTGCGTGGGTTTTTTCTATAGATTTTATGTTCAAATTTTTTTAAAAAATTTTTTTTTTGGTTATTGAGATATCTAGATAGTTTTGAGCTGCTGTTGGTTTTCATGTTCAAACTGTAATTGTGATTGACATGAATATTATTCATATTTAGAGTTAGTCAGGTAAAGAAGAATTAGAAGGATGTTCGTAAATCACCAGAATGTCGTCAACGTATCGACAAAAATTTTATGTTGAAAAAGGCTTTAAGTTCATTTAATATTTTTTGTCGTAATGTTTGTAGAAAATTTCAGAAAAAAGGGACATGAAATAGGTGAACCCATAATCAAACCATCATTTTTTAGGGTAGAACTTGTTAAATTGGGAAAAAATTTTTGGTCAAGACAGTTCTAAGGGGCGGAAATGATCTGTTTTAAAATATCAGAAGAAGCATGTTTTTTTTAATGTCAATGTTTTTTGTTTACGGGAACATTTGTATATAAATTGGAGATGTCAAGTCATAAAAACTTAGATTAGTTATTCAGGTTTATATTTTTTAAGTTATTGATTAGGTCATAGGAGCTTTGTACATTATAAAGTGGATGGAAGTGTAAATTAGCTGAAGTGTTTTGCTAGAATTTTTGGTTTTTTTTGTAAAACGGGGGCATTTTGATAATTAACTATAGGGGGTAAGGACGTTAGGTTTATAATTTTAAAAAGAGAAATAAATTTGGTGCTTTAGGATTCATGGATGAACTTGAACTGTCCTTGGGGGAGAAGATTTGTGGAGCGTTTTTTAGTGGTTTTTATGTCTTTTTGGTATTTGGTGGGGGGATACATTTAAGTTCAATGATTTATTACTATTTATGAAGTCCATGGTTTTGGGGAATAGTCATTGTGACAATGAGAAATATGGCGTTTTCCTTTATCTGATTTGACATTTATGATATTATTTTATTTTAAATTTGTGTTGAGATGTTTTAGGATGAGTTGTTTCTTTTTGGTTGGGTTTTGTTATGATTACATTCATATGATTTTGTGGATTCTATTATGACTAAGTGTCTAGTTTGATTTTTCGTTTTAAAAGATCAATTTTTTAAAAGGCTTCCTCGCAATAAATTATATATGAATGGATTTCATCTGTAATTGGAAAAAGTTGAACAGTTGGCCGTTTTACATTTAAACCCAGCACAAATGATGCTAACAATCACTGATTTTATTATTCTGTCTCTCTCTCTCATTTGGGAAAAGATATCCCCGATGGTGTTGGAGGGGTTTAGTTGTCAATGACGCGCAAAGTGGATACACTTCCGCCTTGACGAAGGGTTCAAACCCCTAGAGGACGACAAACGCTAATTACTTCACTTTCAAACCATGGCAATCTACATGCTATCGCCTGGGCAAAATCAGCTCTTATCTCACGCTTGCCAAAGAGATTAGTTTAATCCCTGTCGCGCGTGTGTTTCGAGGGGCCGGGTTTCCCCCTCATCGTCTATGCCTTGTGCCCCTGACAGGTAGTAAGAAACGCAGTTATAATACCGATAAGCTTAAATTCTGGCTAATTAGCGGGGAGGTAGGCGGTATTGAATACAGGTGGACCGTGTCGCTCTACTTCACACAACTGCAGGTACATTTTATATCTTCCTCAGCCCAGAATTATTAAGAATTTATGCAGTTATATATTATTTCGTCAAAATTTTAGTTTCGAATATTAAATTCAAGTTACTATTCAAAATTACCTATAATTAATAAAAGAGTTATATATTATTCGACAAAAATATAGTTGCGAGAATTAAATTATTTTACTGTTGTTATAAGTGGTTGAGGAATAAAACTGTTTTTCAATTTATACTTGGGTAGAAATCTACCGTCATATTCCTTGTATACTTGCATCGATGGCACATGGTCTAAGGCGTCACAACGGCTGATGACAGAGTGATTGACGTTTGAAGCAAATGCAGGGTACATATTCTACCTGGTCTAGAAAAATCGGGGTCGACCGGAAAAACCCACCCTTTTTTCTCACTCTCGCAAATTTAATTACCAATTTTTTCCCACGGTTAAATCAAAACTGGTTTTCTTTGAAAGGGAAAACTGTAGATCGTTTTCGATATAAAAGGGGACTAAAGTTGAAACTTCATCTCCCAACATACTTTTTAAAGATTCCCTTTTTACTTGTGGAAGAACTTAAACCATCGCAACTTTTATGGCCAACTTGTATAACTTATTGTGAACCCTCCTTAAGAGTACTTACTTAGAACGAAACATATTTGAATGTTAAACAGAAACAGATATTCACTATTGAATTTACCTTCACTGAGTGACGTTAGAATAGTAGTGAAATATTTGCATGTAAATGGTTGATATATTTTCTCTTTTAAACTAACTTCGAAAATGCGGTACACGTACCCCTTACACATATAAACTCTTCTTATCAACCCCATTATTGTAATTAAATATTGTAAGTAGTGATAGCTACAATTTTTTTTAATACTTATAATTCTCACATTTTTTCTTGTGTTGTAGCCCGTACATATAAGTACCAATTTTCCTCACTATTGGCTAAAATGGAAGTTATTAAGCAATGAATATATGTTTGACGTATCATAATAATTACTCGAAATAGCGATATATTTAAGGATTCAACAGTAACCATGTGTTACCCACCCACTATTTACCATATTTATTATTTTATTTCTAAGTGTCCCACTTGGAGGTGAAGTAACTGCCCACAACACATTATTGTTACTCGCAGACAAATAATGTGTATAATCCATTAAGGCTTTAACTTTCAGCTCACTTTCGTCAAATCCTCGTTGTATTCTCCAGTGTAATTTTTGCATTCCACTCTAAAAACGATAGTGATAATTGTAAAAGTCATCTATCATTAATTTTTGTATCTATTTATTCTCATAAAACAGCTTCTATAGTTAAGATTTTATCAAATTTGTTTTCAAAAAAAACACACTTGGTTAAAATGGTCTTCCTATGTAAAAAACTGGTTCAAAATCTTTTACCAAACTTACCAACCTGGCACGTCCAATACGTTTACAACACGGAGTGGACTTAAGGTGGGCAGAATAGAAAGACCAAATTCCCTTTTGGGTCTTATCTTCCTTCTCTAACTGAGTACCTGCTTGAGGAAGGTAATACCCCCACCACTCTATTACTTCCTTCTCTAACTGATACCAGCTTGAGGAGAGGTAATACCCCCACCCCCTATTACTTTCCCAAACCCTGGCGTGTGTCACTCTTATGGTCGATTGTTTCTGTATTCGAATGACAAACAAAAACAATACCGCCCCCGCCTCTTCAGAACACTGGGTTCGCAAGTGTTTTGAAAAACAAAGGGAACACGAATAAGCTTTGTTCCTATTTCTAATATAAGTACTTAGAAACTTTTTAAATTTTTTTAGTAAAAAAGTAATACTTTTAAATTTTTCGTTTGATGAAATATAATTATCAATGCTATTGATTATTGCTAGGTGGTTTGAAAAAAAAGTGACTAAAATTTTTTATATAGTGCTTTTCTAAATTTTTTAAAAACAATTGGAAAGTTATTTTGTGCACTTCCCGAACAACCTAAAATTTTGGGTATTTATCAATGACCTACAAACTTTTTTAAATATAATTGAATATAAAACATGCACTTTTAATACCTTCAACTGAAATGTGGTTATATAGGCACATGATTTACAAACTACATAAACCTAAAGACAGAACTCGAACCGTAAAATTCATCAAAATATGATCAATAGACGTCCCAGCGGGGAAACTAACAATAGCTTAGTAAGAGGACGGGGTTAAAGATTTGGCCCAATAATCTGAGCAGCGGTTCCCAACGTGGGGGACGTTTCCAGGACGTTTGGGGTAAACCCGGAAAACATTTTGATAATGGTGGGAAAAGTACATTTGCAGCAGTGTAAACAAAAATCAGTCAAAAAGTTCAAAAGTTATTAAAATTAATCAACGATTTGGCGAGAGGGGGGGCTATAATATTATCTTGAGAAAAATGATTTTAAATTTCCAAAAAATAAAAAGTTTATATTTTTAATAAATAAATTAATTAATTAAAAGTAATTCTTTTGGGTATATTTTTGCTTTTTGAATGTAAAAATAAATGAATCTTTATTCACCTTATTATAAAAATTGTTTTTTAATCTCTTATTAGCCCATATTTTTCAGTTGCAACAAAAAATATTATAATTATTATAATTGCTAATGTAGTTAAACAAACTTTCTATAATAAGGACAAATTCATGAAAATGCCAAGCGTACGGAGCGATACAAGGTTATGAACCGTGATCTAGGGGTATCTTTTTTTTTATTTTTTAGCACCGTATCTTACTACCCGTTTGGGTTATACACTTAAGTACAAATACACTAATGGGTTAGAAATTGGGCAGGGAGAATGTATAGTAAGGGAACCAAATTTTCGTGGAGGGAAAAGTGAAAAAACATTTAGGAAATCCCCAGTTCACCCCAAACCCAGTAAATTCGAAAACTCGATCTCCCCTCCTTGGAAATCTAGATTTTATATGAATGTCTAAAAAAAAGTTTGCTTCTCTATTTTATAGTCCCCAAAATTTTATAACAATATATGGGATATTTAGGAGCAAACTCTCAAAATGGTGAAACCAAACCCCACATATGCAAGATTTAATATTTTACTGTAGGAGGGCACTTATAGGATGGAAATTTTTTTTTGTGGGGTACCCTAATCCCCCCTCAATTTGGCCAATGGAAGGAGTTTTTTTACACTAAATACTTCTTGTATTGATTAAGTTGCGACGAAGGGAGCGCGAGTAATTTTAAACAGTTTTTAGAAATGAAATTTGTGGCCCAAAAATTTAATAAAATATTTCTCCAGTAACAAGTAAGAGGTTTAGTTTTTTTCCGCACAGCTAATATCAACAGATCTTGAATAATTTCAAGGTGCCCCGGGAAATTTTTGTCAACCTTTTTTTAAAATGAAGAGAGTTTTTTTTATGGTATCTTTGGACTTTGGTTTAAGTTTTTTCTCCATTGTGTAAAAAAAATACACTTTTTTACCATAAATTTATTGAAAGCGTTACTGTTGAAACACTTTTTTGGAGGAACCCGCCCCAAAATGCCCATTTTGACTAACGGTTTTTCTCTCATTGCACTCGATATAGTAACATAGCACAATTAAAATAGAATATCTAGTAGCCATTACAATAACATATATTTTAATGGTTTTATTGTAGGAATAAATAAAGCTAAGCTATATACAAAACTCTGGAAGAAATTTTTAATAGATGACATCTTCAATTACTTTTATTGCGGGAACATAGCCCCAATTATATAGGTATCTCTAGTATAATTACAAAAAAAATACATTTGTAAAAGAATATTGTAGGAATAGATTAAAGCAAGCTATATAAAAAACCCCTTCTAAGTCATTACAAAAATGGTAGCTTTCAGTTTACTTTCATTGTAGAACAAAACACAACATAAATAAAATTTAGAAATTAATTAAAATAAAATATATTTAAAAAATTTTTATTGAAAAGAATAGAGTAAAGTAAAGCTATTTACAAAACCCTGGAAGTCATTACAATAGATGGGAGCTTCAGTTACTTCATTTGGGAACAAACCAATCTATATAAATATTTAGTATTAATTACAACAAAATTATTTAAAATAATTTTATTGTAAAAAAAGGTAAAGCTAAAGCATATACAAAACCCTGGAAGTCTTACAATAGATGGAAGCTTCATTTACTTTAAATGTAGGAACAAAACACAATCGTATATAAATATTTAGTAAATTACAATAAAATATATTTTATAAATAGTTTTATTGTAAGATTAGAGTAAAGTAAAGCTATTTCAAAACCCTGAAGTCATTACAATAGATGGAAGCTTCAGTTACTTTCATTGTAGGAACAAAACACAATTATTAAAAATATCCATATTAATTACAAAAAAATACTTTTTATAATAGTTGTAATTAGGAATAGAGTAAAGCTAAGCTATATACAAAACCCAGTAAGTCAAATAAATAGATGAGATTCAGTTCTTTCATGAGGAACAAAAAACAATTATTTTAAAAAAATATCTAGTAGTAATACAATAGAATCATTTATAATATTTGTACGAGGAACAGGGGAAAAGCTAGGCTATATATAAAACCGGAAGTCATCACAATCGATGATTTTCTTCAGTTATTTTATTCCCGGGACATATACAATTATCTAGAAATATCAAGTTACCATTACAATAAAAAGATTTTTTACAATGTATTATAATATAAACATTTTAAATCAATCATAGTGTCTTAGTGACAGTTTTAAAATAAAGAATAAAAATGTATATAAAAAATTGTATGTAAACAAAAGTCTAAAAATAGGTAAACAACAATTTTGAAACAAAGTAATTATTACTTTTGTTTAAAAAAAATTTGTTACTTTGTTTTTTTGAATTTTGTGCATTCAAAATAATCTGGATTTCCTTATTTTCATTGATCTAGTGTGCCTAGGGGTCTATTAACTCTGGCAATATGCAAACTAAATAAAATCTTTGTTAAATTTTGATTCCATTTCAAATTTTCCCCAAAAAACATCACTTTTTCTACCCTATTTACTACCAATACCTTTTTTTTGTCCATATCAAGTAAACATATTTTCGTTGGGTTTTGTGAAGCTGGGCCTTGAATTTGATAAAAATAAATTTATGGCGTTTTTTAAGAACAAGCTCACCCTTTTTTTTCCTTAAAAACTTGTATTTTCCCTGCTAAAACACCTTCTTCAGGAGTCATCTCAGCTGCAGAGAATGGACATTTTACCCTCCACTATCCCATCTCACATTTAAGACCATCTGGGTAAGCTCCTAAATAAGGTATATCTCTGTCTAAAAAAAAGCCACAGGGACTACTTTAACGCTTTCTTTTTTTCAAGGTCCCTTAAAATTTTTATCTCCTTCCTTTATCTGGCCCTACATAATTGATTGGATTGTAGTTCAAGCTGGTACGCATTTGCTTAACAATTTTCAAAAACCAGTATCTGCTCACGTTTGCCTACTGTAAACCAAATTCGATGCCGCAATAATTTCTTCTTTTTAAGCCATTCGCCAATTCCTCTCTGTAAGATTGTAAGACGTTTCTAAAGCTTCCTTTCTTCTTGGTTCTTCTTAGAGAGATTAAAAACTGGTCTTTCTCTCTTTGAAATTCCTTACACTCATGTCTGGTCCGGCTGCCTTTTGACCATAGTCGGGTTCCTGGCTACCTTTTTCCCAAAAAAGGGACTTGCTAGCTTTGGCTTCTTTCTACGACTTTTCTTTTTTCAGAGTCTACCTTCACTTTCTCTTTTTGAGTTTTCCTTAAAAAATCTCCCGGGACTTCTACGTAGAAGATTTGTGGAGTACGTAATGGGCCTTTCCCTGTTGTGTTGGACCACTGAGCCACACATCTTATTTTATAATGCCAACAGGAAAAATTTATTCTTTTCCCACCGATAAATTTTGCAACGGAACTTTAAATTTTCCCGGGCAGCGTTGCTGTCTACACTTGTATAAGGCTGCGACTTTTTTGGGCAAGAAATTAAGGGGGCCAAAACCTTTTCAAAGAGACCCTTTAATTAAATCAGGAATTAGGTTAAAATTTCGTTTGGCTTATTTTTTCCCTGGCAAAAATACCACGCTTTTTTCATTTGAATGGTCACCTAACACATGGCTAGGCCATTCAAAAATTTTTTTTTTTTTATCCATTCTGTTTCTGGGGGGGAAATCTTGTTTTTTCCTTATTGTATAGCTTTACTGAACCAGCTGTTCTTAACCTGAGTGTATTATTTCCTATTTTTCTTACGTAACATAACGGGGAACCGTCCTCCATCACTTGTTGTAACTATGTCTCTAATTTTATTACAATAATTCCGAGTAAATGGTTACGGATTCCACTTTTTCTACTGCCCCCCCCCCCCCATTTTTATATGGCCTGGCGCCCAAGTATTTTCTTATAACACGCTCTATAAACCGCAGCCACTAACTTGCATATCTCACTCCATAGATACCTCACTAACAAGAATCCTTCTACAATAAGGGCAGCTTCATGCGGGTTGAACAAAGATCCCATTTTCTTTACTGCACACTTTGATTTGGATCTACACCTTTATTTTTAGAACGTGTGCAAGTTGAGCAGAATTGTTTTAACCCCTGATGTATAAACTTTTCTTGGTATAAAACCAATGATCGCAGCCTGTAAAGCACACATGTATCATCATTTAAAAATAGTATTTTACAATAATAAGGACGACACTTATGAAAAGTGAACTTGAATAAACTAGAAATAGTTCTAGAATGGGACAATTCCTGGTAGCAAAACAGGGCTAGAAAGAATGTCCCGTATTAGATTTACGTGTTCAGAAATTTTTTTTTTTTTAAAAGGTAAATGAAATTACAAACTTTGGCAAAAATCAGTTAAATCGGGGTGTTTATGTTATCTAAATACATGGATTTTTTACTATTTGTTTATGGTAAAAACCTAAAATATTTGTAATGTTTAAGTTAAATAATTTGTGTATACTTTTTTTTTTACAACTTCTTTGTGATTTTCTGACACTCATTGATTAAATTGATTGAATGAATAAAATTTTCATAATTAATTGAGCCCTTTGAGTTTTAATTTGTGTTAACCCAGTTTTGATTAAAAAAAGTTTTTTTTTTCTTTTTTTGGGGAGCGCCTACTTGGTTATTTTGGCACAAAAATTAAATTCGTCCCTATAATAATTAATACAAATGCCCAAAAATGATTTATATTCATATTTAACAGTGGGAAATTTGTGGGATATACTTCCATAAGGCTTAAAAATAACGTTTGAATACGAAGAAAAGTTTACTTACCACACCCGACAACGAACTTAGTTGTTTCTGTAAGATCTCTTTCCCCAGCTGCCATCAGCGCCACGGTTAATAGAGGAGTCCCATCGGTGCTATGTGCCCTCGTTTTTTTTGCTTCTTCTATCTCTAGCTTGACTGCGTCTTCCATTTCACACTGTGCTGCCTTTTCCCACTCATCCCTAGGCGATCATGATACTTTTGAAGGTGTTGCTACTCATAACATGGAATATTCATTGTCGACCCTCATTTCATCGAGCTGTGCATGCCCTCCCCAGTAAATCATTTTCCTGATACGGCAGCACTTTAACGTCCATGAAAAGAGTTTCTAACCGAATTACAGGAATTCTGTCAAAAAACAACATACTTTTCCCAAACACAGAGTCTACATTTGAACATGAATCCAGAATTCAGTCCTCTTCTTTTTTTCACGTTTTGGATCCATGTCTTTTAAAGAGCAGTGAAAAGGAAGATGGTCATCCATTGATATTAATTTGTTCAACAAAATATTTAAGGTTTTATTATTCTTCTTTCCCTTTTAATGAATATGTTGAAATAGGGGTTAAAATTTTGGGAAATTTGTAATATTAATTACGGGCTCTTTGTATACCCGAGAAAAAGGGTCAAATTATTAAAAAATAAGTCGGAAACAAAACACATTTTTTCAAACAAAGACACTCTAAATGTAACCATTGGTCTAATACCAAAAAAAGTACTATGTATTAATTTATTTGAACAGATAGATATTAAGGTTGGTTAGACTTAATCTGTCTTGGTCCAGGGCTGGCTGTAACTGGGATAATCCTAACTGGACATTTTTTCCGGAACGGGTTTGTCTTCCCTAAAAATTTTCCAAAACTGGCTTAGTTTCGACTAATAAATATTGGAACTGGGTTTATTTTGACTATACTATTTCGGAAAAAGAATTAGTTTTGCCTTCGTTATTAAATATTGGGCATATTTTAACTTATTTATTTCCAGAATTCAGTTTAGTTCCGGGTCGATTTGTCACTAAAAGGTTTAAATTTTTAATCAGGACTGACAGAACTGATTTCAGATAACAAAAGTAAAATTTGATGAGCCCACTCCGGGGATTATTCCAGGCGTTATCAAAATTGTGAGGACAACAAAAATTTTTTAATTTTATTAATTAAAAATGATGAACTAAAATCATTTAAATAAAAAACGAAATACTTGTACCGGAGATAACCCACCCGAATATTTAAAATCTAGTTAAAGTTTTCTTTTTTAAAATTTTCTAAAGTTGGCATGAAGATTTAAAAATGGGATTTTGTTGTATTAAAGCTGCTCTTGATACCACTTATCGGTTTAAATGATTTAAATTTTTTTATAAACCTTTTTAGTATTAAAATAACATTAAATTCGATGAGATTATTCATATTTAAAAAAATTTTCAACTTATTAATTTGGGGATTATAAAGTAGGCTATATAAAACAACGTGCTGTTTTATACGATTTAGTATGACTTCACAATAAATATCCTCAACACAAAAAAAACTAATAGTGTTTTAGTTTCTTAAGGTGGATACAAGCTCTCATTTAAATCTTTAAAACGTTTTAATTTTATTTTTTTTATATATGATTTTATCTTTTATTTTTTTCTTTAGAAATTTCAAATTTTTATCAAGCTATTTGGCATTGCTTCGAGACTTTTTCAAAAACCCATCAGCTTTTTGGATTTTAAAACCTATTATTGTTATTATTATTTATATTATTATTATTATTTTTAGAACGTTTTCTTCCAAAATTGACAAATTTTATCTAGTGAGGTAAGGATTAGGAAGGTAAGTGTTTATGTAAAGCACCCGCATTTGCATGGAGAGGAGATGGGAAACTACTAAGGAAAAAATTTTCATCCCCCGCCCCGGGCGGCTATATTCGAACCCCAAAAAAAAGGGTTATACAAACAGCACAAAGAGAGAGAGACACACAAAACACAAATAATGGTCGCATCCTGGGACTTTTTCTTAAAAATTAAACATTTTAAAAACAATTGCATGTATTTAAACTTAGATAGATCAAAACGAAATTTTCATTTTGAGGCCTGTTAATGTTAGGCACTTTTAATTCCGTTCCTGAGCTCCTCCGTGAACACCCTAAAACAAAAAAAAATACAATAATTAATTATGTTTGTTTCAATTTTTATTTTGAATAATCAATAGTGGAAATCTTGATTTTTAAATACTTACATGGAAAGAAGTGTGGTTCTTTTTGGGTTTCCCTTGAGGTATTTTGAGATGAATTGTCTCTTTGTGAGTCCTCTGTATTTCAGCACGTGAACTAAAGTTTGGAAAATAATAAATTTTGGTTAGATTTCTAACCATCGCAATAAAATTAAATATAATGTTAACTTCTCCTTTTACAGCTTATTCTTTTTTTTCCCCTGATACAAATGGATTTAGACTTTTTTATGTTTTAATAAAAAATACATACCATTTTGTTTCCAGTAATTTGCTAGCCCTTGAGGCCACGCTTTTTCTTCGGTTTTCTTGATGGACGTACAATTTTGTTACCTTATAGAGTAGCGCATCAGTCCCTTCACACGTGTTTCTGACATAACGCTGAACTATGCACTTCCTCACTTTATACAAGACTATTAGCTACTATTTACGAACACTAAACGCTAACGGAGAGAAAACTGACTAACCTACCAAAGAAAAATTTTAAACCTCTGTAGCAGTAGAAATAGTTTCTTGCAAGACAGTTCATTAGGAACTTTAGGGAGGCTATGTCATTTTAACTAGTCTACTCATCAGACTTCGGCTAGCCCATTCCCTTGAGTTTCTTTACTGTGCGCCCTCACCAGGCTCCACCTCGCTCTTGGCGAATAAAATTTGCAATGAAAATCTAAAAAAAATTAAATTCAAAATAATATTCGAATAATAAATTAGGCGGGGCCCTTGAGGTGAAATTAAATTTAGAGTGATACAAATTTTGAGGTTGGAGGATTGTTCCGGCAACAAGGGGCGATCCCGCCGGCCACAGTAGGAGAGAAGGCACCCCCTCGTCCATGACCGTGTGGGTTGTCATGTGGGTTTTCCCTTGTGCATGGAAATCAGCTGTTTAGTGTTTGTGATAGCGTTTGGTGATGATTTTACGCGTGTGTAAATTTGGCCCTGCGTAATTTTTCGTTGCTGAAGTAAAGAATTAGAAAATTAAATATTAAACAACAAGATCTATTGTTTAATTACTAAGTTTGTTTGGTAAGGAGAGCCCTTTTGTAGGGCCCTTTAAGTTTAGTTCCCACATAACCTTACGAGATCGTTACAAAACTCTCTCCCTGGAATAAGCTTTGATCACCCGTTTCAATTTTTAATTTCTCTAATGAATTATGTTTACTAGTAATATTTGATGTAATTACACTATTATTATGTTTTTAAATAGATTTGTAGCAGTGTCTACCCTTATTATAATTTGGATATGTAAAGTTGAATAATTCATTCATAATTTATAAATTTAAAATATTTGAGAGCTTGGCGTAAAATTGACAATGTATTTTTGGGAATGTGTTGGTGTGTGTCTTTGGAGGGACTTGTATTCAGCATTGGGTAAAGCTGGTTTAGGTTGAGGTGATTGGGGGTGTGATGTAGTACCCACCTTTTTTCCCAGACAAACCCAGTTTGTCAGGATAAAAAGTTGGGTTTAGACAGACTATATCCAATAGTCCGAGATCCTTGCCAAGGAATAAAAATCTTGTACAATTTGTTCCTTTAAAAGATAGATTTTTTTCCAATTTTGTGAATAAAATTCACTTACCCCATTAAATTTTTTTTTTACTATTTGATTAAAAATATGTTATTTTGGAAAGTCTTTGCAGTAACCACAATAATTATTATTATGAATATTATTTAATTCTACCAGAATTCGTATAGCTATTTTACAAAATAGGTAAAAATTTTTTGAAATCATCTAAATATTTTACGGGCCCTTTGGAAAGCCAAGCCCTTTTGGGGGCCCATTTTTCCCACTGGTCTACTTGGAAGATAGCATATAGTTTCCGAACACTTCAAAATGCTACCCCTGACCTCAAAAAGATCATTCATATGTAGGAGCATACAAATAATTGCATGTTTTTAGAAAAGTATTCAATCTTTTAAACAAAATAA
Organism: Timema cristinae; assembly: GCA_039000515.1. NCBI lineage: Eukaryota > Metazoa > Arthropoda > Insecta > Phasmatodea > Timematidae > Timema > Timema cristinae. The sequence goes on from JBCFYV010000794.1 coordinate 27,980, forward strand.
AGTAAATAATTTAATTTTGTGTGTTGAAGGGCATCATAAGTTGCGGCAAACTTGCACAAACATTTAAATGGATCCAATTTGATATTGAATATTATTTAATCAAACTTTCGCTTGATCACTATATTTTTTTAAATATTACTAAAATGGCTTATTTATTTTACGTAGTACGTTTCTCATTATATTTAACGATACTTTACTAGGACAATAGCAGTGTACTACTATGCTAAGGGTCCCGGTTTTGATCCCAGTAAATTCGCTAAATTTAACTTTAGTATGGACAAGTTTTTAATAGGAGTGATAGCTTACAGCGACATGTTTTCCTCACATAGTCGGGAGGTGAAGTAAAATATTTTCACGGTGGGATAGTCTATTACGACACAAACTAAAGAACTGTACTGCAAACAGGAGCAACTTCACTGGGGAAGTTTCAAAGTCAAGAGAGCAGGAATCTATTGAGAATCTCGATATTGATGAAGATTACGACCCCTGTAATTTTTCAGAAGCTTTGAATGGTACAGTCAAAATCATCAAGATCTCTACCTCCAAAGACATGCTATTTTTATCTTTATTAACGAAATTAAAAGGAAGTTGGAAGCAACGCTTGCCCACAAACTTAGTGTAATGGGTAATCTAAAATGGTATACATCTGCCTGTGTAGAGTACTCTCGTGTTGGAGGGGAGGGAGAGGAAACAATCACCCCTTACTTTCGCAGTAAGTGTATCGTCACTCTAAGTCCTGACACATTAGAATCGCAGATTGAGGGCGCATGCACTTACATGATTGAAGCAACTTCTTCTTTCCACCACAAAGGAAGTGGTTGGACTGAGGACCGTGTGAAATACTTAGAGATTAAAATAGCTAAATATGTTCTTTTGCTGCTTCCAGCTATATTCCATTACCAGAAGAGTTGAGAAATAAGAATACTCTAATTAATATAAGAAATGCTGACAGTAAATGTTTTCTTTGGTCTGTGCTAGCATTTCTATACCCAGTTGACAAGCATGCTAATCGAGTGAATAAGTATATATCACTGGAAGGTAAACTAAATATGGATGGTATTGAATATCCTGTGCAAATACCACAAATAACTAAGTTTTGAAAAACAAAATGATGTATTATTTATGTGTATGGTTACCAAGGGGAAATATTTCCTTTAAGGATAACTAAGGTTAGTCGTGACAATCACGTGGATTTGTTGTTTCTTTCCAATGTGGATGGGGGACATTATTGCCTTATTAAGAAATTCAGCAGATTGCTAAGCTCACTAGCCAGACACGATGGTGAATCATAATATTGCAAATATTACTTGCATAGGTTTTCTAAGGAAAATCTCAGGGATGAGCATAGTGAGAGGTGATCTGATCTCGATGCTCAGAAGCTACAGATGCCAGAGGAAGAGGATAAAATATTGAAATTTTCGATATATAAACATATGCTAAAAATCCCGTATGTGATCTATGCAGATTAATATTAAAATATCAGGGTGTGCACCTAGCCCCAATCACTCATCAACTACAAAAATGACGAAGTATAGACCATCAGGATTTGCATATGTAGTCGTTGATTCGGAAGGTAGATGTGTGAAAGCTCCTGTTGTCTATAGTGGTGAAAATGTTATGGATACCTTTCTTCATAAAGCTTGTCGAAGAAGAAACCATTATCAGCGAGATGAATTTTTTTTTGTCCCTATGCGCATCACCCCTGAACCAGAAAATGAATTTATTTCAGCCAGAGTATGTAGTATCTGCGAGAAGGAGTTGGGTCAAGACCGCGTCCGTGACCACTGTCATCTCAGTGGAGCTTATCGGAGTGCATCTCATAGTAAGTGCAATATTCAGTTTCAATATACCAAGAGAATACCCTTCATTTTACACAATTTAAAAAATTATGACGCCCAAATTATCATGCAGAAAATTGGGAAGTTTACAGACAGAAGAATATCATGTATTCCAAACAATATGGAGAAGTATATCTCATTCAGTCTTGGCTATTTACAATTTATTTACTCGTTCCAGTTTTTAAGCACATCTCTTGAAAAATTGGTTGAAAATTTGTTGTATGTTAGGAAAACTCAATTTAAAATACTCCATGAAAATATCCCTTTTGATAAAGTAGATCTACTGCTACGAAAATAAGTGTTCACTTATGACTACATAAATTGCAGCAGTAAACTGAAAAATAGTCAATTACCACCAAAATCAATATTCTATAATCTGATGCACCGAGAACATATTTCAGAAAGTGACTACGCTCATGCCAAAACTGCGTGGGAAAACTTTGAAATGAACACTATGGAAGATTATCAAATTTATATGTTTTAAGTGATGTTCTACTTTTAGCAAACGTCTTCGAATACTTTCGATCTTTGTGTTTTGAGTACTATAAATTAAGTGTCTACATTTTTGCACAAGCCCTGGACTAGCATGGGCAGCCTTTTTAAAGATGACCAAGGTTGAGTTGGAGCTATTAGCTGACATTGAAATGCATTTATTCAATGAAAAAGGGATACGTGGTGGGGTGTCTATGATTTCTAATAGGCATTCTGAAGCAAACAACCCTGTTATGATGGATTTTAACCTTGAAAAGGAGGTGAGGTACATCACATACTGGGATTGTAATAATCAATACGGGGCTGTTATGTCTGATTGCCTTCCTCAGAGTAATTTTAGGTGGTTGAACAAGACTGAAATAGCAGAGCTCAATATAATATCAGTTGCTGATGATAGCACTGTGGGCTATATATTAGAAGTGGATCTAGAGTACCCGGAAGAAATTCATGACAAGCACAGTGACTATCCACTTCCTCCTGAAAAAGTCATAGTTACTCCTGACATGTCATCCCCATTCTCTAAATATATACAATCCAAGCTGAACTTTCCCACCGGCGGGAAAACAGAATAGTTAGTGCCCAACCTAAACAGTAAACAAAATTATGTGGTACACTACCGTAATTTAAAACTGTATATTTCCTTGGGCATAAAGCTTCAAAAGATACACCGAGACCTAACTTTCAATCAGAGCGCTTGGTTGAAGTCATATATTGATTTTAATAAATCCCGATGGAAAAAAAGCATTAAATGGGGTTGAAAAGGACTTTTTCAAACTCATAAACAATGCAGTATTCGGAAAGTCGATGGAGAATCAAAGACATCGTGTAAATGTTCACTTACTCAATAATGAAAAAAGTCTGAAAAAGCGTATAGCTTCACCAGCATGTATTGCTTATACTATCTTCACGGAAGAGTTAGTTGGAGTTCAAATGAGAAAAATACGTCTACTTTTGAATAAGCCTATCCATGAAGGTTTTGCAATCTTAGATATAAGCAAGGTTATCATGTATAACTTTCATTATAATTATGTTAAGAGAAAATATGGACAAAATGCAAAGCTCTTATTCACGGACACAGACTTCCTCTGCTACGAACTGAAAATAAAAATGTGTATGAGGATATGTTTGATAATATAGACCGATTAGACACTTCAGATTATCCAGAAACACATGATTTACACGGTGCGTGCAATTAAAATGCTCTGGATAAAATGAAGGATGAGATGAATGGGGAGTGTATTTGAGAGTTTGTGGGATTTAGACCAAAGCTTTACTCCATTCAAAAGGAGAGTCTTGATGAGAAAAAGGTAGGTAAAGGTGTGTCAAAAACAACCCTCAAAAAGAAAATTAAACATGCTCACTAAAAAAAATGTTTAAAGCAGGGGATCTTACACTACGCCAATATGTATATGATAAGAAGTGAGAAACATCAATTGTATAGTATCTCTTTGAATAAACTTGCACTTTCACCAGAAGATGACAAACTCTATATTTTAGATAATGGATGAGATACTATAGCATACGGTCACTACAAAATAAGACAAATTTGTTCACCAATGGAGACATAAATAATAATAATAATAATAATCACCCTTTATATTTTATTACGTGAATAGCTCGAGTGCTTGTGAGTATCATAGTCTGATTTCATCAGGTGAGAAAGCACAGCTTTATCTAAATTAAATAGTTTAGTTAAAATTAGTTATAGGTGGGAGGTGACGTTACTCGCTTCTCCGCAGTGCCTCCTGGGAAACGTTTTAATAAACGGATAAACGAGTAACACCCAATACGTAGTAATTTTATAATAAAATGTTGGTGATTTTTAAAAGTTTTATAAAATTAATGGTGTAACTATTTTAGAAACACCTTGTTTACCACCTGCCTTCCCTCCCTAAATATTTTTTCCAGATCCGCCACTGAGCAATGCTATTCTTATGAGAGAAAGTAACTTACTGATTATAGGAAGGGTTTATGCGGGAAAAAATGATCCAACTTCACAGTGAGGAGGTTCAATGCTAAAACTAGAAAATATGGTTAACCCCCAAAACAATATTTACCAATCCGCCACTGATAAATACTTTTCTTATGTGTGAAAGTGACCCGCTGGCTCTATGCGAAGGATCAGTGTGGGAGAAAGTGACCCAACCTTGTAATGTGGAGGATCAATGTTATTCTTATGGGAGAAAGTGATCCTCCACATTCTGTGTGGAGGATCACTGTTAACCTTGGGGGAGAAAGTGAGCTGGAACTGTCATTTTAACCACTACTTAGCACGTTCCAGAAATGTAAAAGATCTACGAAGTGTTACAGTTGCAACATGTATTTTCATAATAGATATAATTATAAAAGTGTAAAGACGTGTATTTAGATGGAATTTGTTTTATGACATATACAGTTCAACATGTGATTTGACAAGAATGAACAGTGGTAAATTATACTATGTGTGTAAGACTTAGATAATATTTTAGATAATTATTCAGGAGCTCTGGAAGATATTTGAAAGTGGAAGGACTCTACTGAGAGGGAGTCCAGAGGTCCTAGCAGGGTAAAATTTTAGACCCTGGATGATTTTGAAGCTATTGAAGGAGGTTTCTTTTTCATGGATAGTACGTATGTACGTCTTTATTTGTCAAAATATATACCGTAAAATTTTGTATCTTTAGCCCAAAATGTTATGTTTCTCAACTTATTAAATAAATATAAAATATATTATTAATTTCTATTACTTTTATATTTATTTTCGTGTCCAACATGAATAAAGAAACAATTTTAGTGGGTTATTTAAGTATATTCAACTTTTTAAGCCCTCAAATAAATTACTGAATTTTTGGAACAACGTTACAAGTTCTTGGGATAACTTTGTCCCACATGTAATATTCCACTTATTTGAGGGCAATATGTTCCTTAAGTTAATGTTATACAAAGAAATGTACTTTAATATTGTTAATGTGTAAAATCTGTCAAAGTATGGAAGATTTATGGTTAGAAATAAAACAAATATTTATAGATGAAATCTTTATTAACATATAACACTACATCATAGGACTATTTAGAAGTGAAAATTATAACACATAAAACAGAGGAAAACTAAACAAAAACATCAAGCTTTGGAACAAAAAACTGATTTTGCTTCGAAAATAATTTTGTGGGATTAATCTTAACGTAAACATCTTCTCATTCGTATTGCATGGAGTCGTTCCTCTCAGGCCATCTCTAAAATTGTAGGCCTCTTTCCATAAAAATGAACTGTGAATCCTTCTTCTGAGACGCTGACAATCTTACCTGGATACTTTCCATCATTAAATAAAACGACAAAAAAATCCTCGACAGCATGATCATCAGGTTTTAATTTTTATGGTAAGATAGGTTTAGCCTCTGAACGTTCTTCTGAATCAGAAAATTTTTCATTTTCCTGTTTAGACTCTAGCAGTAAGTCAACATCTTCTCTGAGCTATTCACTTGAAGACTCAGATTGTCAGATTTAAGCCTTTTTCTTTTCAGCAAAGGTGGAGGTTTTTAAAAACTGGCAGGAATTTCTGAAGCTGTTATGTCCTTATGGCAAATGTTTCTACCAGCTGGTACCTACACTTTTCTTCTTATTTTCTTAGGACCTTCAGTTCCCAGAAAATCTGTTCGTTTTTTCTCCAACTGCTCCATAAAATCATCTCCAACTAAATTTTATTCTGAATTATTCATGCTCTGAGGCAAACGGTCAAGTAGCATGTTTTGATCAAGTGGATGAATTCACATTTTTTAAATCGAGCCTTTAAGTTTTTGCCTACATTTTCCTCCAACTTGTTCATTAACTCCTTTGACAAATCAGGAAATACATCCTTGGGAATTGTGGGGAATTTTGAACCCAGATTGGACTCCTACCACTTTGCTAGGATTCCAGGTCGTCCATATATGGTCCGCCTTATATACAATATATGGCGCAAGACACCTGTGGTGAGGTTGGGCTAAAGTTACCTCAAATCACGGACTAAAGTTACCACAAGTCATAAAAAAAATCAACAAATATAACAAGAGAAATTATTTTTTTAATATTAATTATGTCCTAAAATAATATGTAGATATAAAAAGACGCACTTATAGGAATTAAGAAACTGTCAGGTTGAGATGTAGAGACGAAAGTTGGAAGCTTGTGTTTAGACTACTCACAATAGTTGGTTACATGAGAATACCGTGTCGGAAACTGGAACTACATTTTTTTTAAATCTGTAACAAATGCTACTACCTACAATTTCTTGCACCACTATAATCAAATTGTCAATCTGCCAAGAAGCACAATAAATAAACATTTTATGAATATGGGCTAAATTTACCTCAACAGGGCCAAAGTTACCCCATTATACGGTAATAACGTGTGTGGAGAGGAACGTGGTAAATATTTTCTGTCAACAATTAAAAATAGTGGGTAAGCCCATCAATATTGTTATTTTATAAGTAATGATACTATCCAGTGGTATTTGTGGTGTTTATAATGTCGTGGCTCCCAAGCCAAAAGGGAAATCGGAAACCCTCCTCAAAAAATTTCTCGAAACTTAGATGCCCTTGGAAGCTATTTAGAGTGGTCCACTCTCTTGGAGAAATTTACGAAAATTATACTCTTCTAGAAGTTTTTGGACTGGTTTTCACCCAGAAGATATTTTTTTTAATTTGGAATTTTCTAAACGCTTCTTATAATGTCCTTCACCTGGAAATCTTTTGAAAATTTATTACTTGTAGATACTATTTAAAGTGATTTTCCCCTAACAATTTTTTGAAAATTATATGCCTCTAACAACTTCTGGATGTGTGGAATGCCAGGCCTCCACAATGGTTTGGATCCCATGTTAAACTGTAGGTCCTCCATTTCATCTCACAATCACACTACCATTACACATTAGCTTAAGTCCGAATAACCCGAACGGGTGCTAATAATGATGATGATGATAATAATAATAATAATAAATACTTCTATAGACTTTTTAGAATGGTTATTTAGTGGCAATTTTTTTCAAAATCTGATGCCTCTAGAAGATATTTTGAGTTTTTTTTTAAATTGTAGTTAATGTTTAGTGCGCACAACCAAAGAAATAGTTCTTACATTTGTGCAGGTGCTATGGCTCTTACTGAACCAGGATTATCCACAACTTATAGTAAGGATCCTACTGTAAGTGGAGGGTGTTAAATACCTGAGAAGAAAACCTTTGCATGTCAAAATGTCTTCCCATGATATTTAAACGAGGAAAAACTTCTTAGCTGTAGAAAGAATGTTTGTTAGAAGGTTTTAAGTAAAAGCCCATTGATAGTTCGCATTGCAAGTAGGTTATTAGTGGTACGTAAATCAACCCATTACAAGGCTTTTGTTGTAAGCTTAATCACATTTTGAATTTATTCTGGGCCTCTCGACATAGACCTTACATACAATAATGTAACTTAAGGCTAATGTTTAAACATTGGCCCTACATTCTGGTGTCCTTTCATTTTGAAATATATCATCGAGGGTAGCGACTGATTAAAATTTTAAACCCAGCTGAATTCTACTGATAAAATTTATTTATTTTACACACTTTCAAACAGCGCGGATAAGGCCAACACTTTAAAATTAATTTACTTACCCAGGTTTTCCAGACCAAAGAATATTTACTTTACCAGTATTTTATAATAAAAGTTATTGTCCAACATACAAAATCTCATAATTTTCATTGCCACCTATTAAATTCTTGGTACAAAGATCATCAAGAAATCACATTAGTTGGGGATTAAACTAATAGTTTGGACTTGGTAGTGCTCTCTCCTTCGTATTTCACAAATTATTGCAAAATAAGATATTAAAAACTTCAATGGCATTTTTTAATTTATCTGACTTCTCCTTGACTTGTCATGTCACACCCAATTAATTCACTTTTACAGCTTTTCTCTGTTTTCCATGTACACCTCGTTTACCATGAAAGGTAGGTCTTAGTCCGATGGGCGTAGGTAGAATTTAATTTTGAGAGAATTCCAAATGTAAGTCTATGACATAATGTTAAGAATTATGAGAAATAAGAACAATATTTTAAAGGATGGTGGCGGGACATTATTTGTGTGATGGGGGCAAGGGTAAATATCAAAATTGATTTATTTTAGGAATAATTTTTCCCCTCTCAGTTAATGTTTAAAAATTAGATGCCCTAGGATTTTTTTTTTATGAATTTCTTTTCCTCTCAGTTAATGTTTGAAAAGTGGATGCCCCAGAACGTATTTGAAGTGGTCCTCAAAAGTGGAGAGTTTTTGAAAAGTATACTAATTTAAGAGGATGTTAGTGTAGGCCTCCCCCGAATTTTTTCAAATTTGTATGACAATTCTATAAGCTATTTTGAGTAGTCCTCCTTCAGCAAATTTGTGAAAATTGAATGCCTCTAAAAGCTATTTTAAGTAGCACTAGACCAATTTTTTTTCATAAATTATATTCCTTTGAAATAATTATACAGTGGCCTTATTCCAGAAATTCTAAAATTCCATAAAAAGCAATTTATAGGGATCCTCAACTTGTTTTACTGTCAAAGTTAGATGCCTCTAGAAGATATTTGAAGTGGTTTTCCCTTGACACATTTTTGAAAAATGAATGCTTTTAGATGATAAACTACGATCTCTAAAGATTGGATTGCATAATAAAATAAAGATAAATAGTTTCACAAACATTCTTTTGCGATCAACATTAAAAACTTCAGAAATATTCAGGGAATATGGAGGGTTTAAGCCCCATAATTACCCCCTCAATACGCCCATGTTATATATCTATCGTATAAACTATGCCATGGTTGAACCACGAAGGCAAACCTATTTTTCAGGATAAACTAAGTGTAACCTTGGCTGTATCCGAATAGTCAAGTACACTTGACTTGATGCAGTCTTGATTGAGTTCTCGCGGTTTTCTCGCGGTTTTCAAGCGAAGACTGCATCAAACTATTCGAACGAACACATACTTGGGCCCACAGTGCTGCTTCCTACCGAATAACTTAGAATCTATGTAAACGCCATCTATCCGCTATTTAAACGTTTTATAGTTATAATACTAATATTATTATTATTACACTCTAGTAAAAAGTGGTAATTATTTTATATAGCAAAAACTATTTAAATATGCATATTATTAAAACGTTAAAATGTGAGCAACAATAAAGTTTATACCTATCAGATGTATAATGTTATTCATGTGTAAAATCTTTAAGTTAATATATACTTTATATCTTAAATTAAAACATATAATTAATTGGCATACTTACAGATTTTAGGAGATTTATTTTCCGAAGACATAACGAGAATGACGAGCCGAGAAATTCTATTCAACTTGTTTAAATGGCGCAAAACGTAAGTCGGTGCTCTAGCAGACGAAACGATAATGCTAAAACAATTGCCGGTCCAACAACGCACCAACGCCGCACCAACGCCACATCGCACGTAGCTTTCGTATCCATGGTTACCAACACCACGAGAAAACTGCATCTGTCTAGTCCGCGACTATTCGGACAGATCTACACTTGGTCACGTGATTGCCAATGCAGCTATCAATGCCACGAGCCAACGTGACGTCGCATAAGTAGACTATTCGGATACAGCCCTTAAATATGTTATTCAAACAAAAAAAAAGAAGGTGTATTAATTTTATGAATGCCCAGCTTTTTAATTTCTTAGGGTTGATAAAATTATGGCAAAAGTAAAATTTGAACTGTTGTTGAAAATCCAGAACGTGTTAAAATTAAACTTACAATTAAACTGTGAATTTTTTTCAATTGGTTCTTATCTGTGTCAAAAAGGTCAATAAGTATTACCCTTTGGTTTTACTATTCTGGTGTTGTTTATATTTAAGGCAATCACAATTAGCCTAATTTTAGCTACTATATTATTGTGAAAGAGATATTTCTCGTGTGAAAAAAATAAACGGCAAAATTGGGCCATTCAGTTTTCAATTAAATTAATTGTAAATTTATGTCTTTATTACTTAAAATTACCAAACTGATGGTAACATAAGTATGCTTTATTAATAGGTTTTGAATTGACTTGGGAAATGTTTGGGGGCTTAGAATAGCCCCAGACCCCAAAGATAAAAACAATGGGGGGCTCAAGACCCTCCTACCCTTCCTGTTTCGGAGCCTCTGCAAATGTGTGAAAAAGAGCAACAGAAAGAGTTTAAGAATAAAAGAGCATGTATGACTCGGTGTAAGAATATTGTTGAAGCAAAGGTAGTAAATTTAGTAGTACGGACATGCTATTTTTTTAACTAACTGCATAGTTTCTTGCCTACCCCATAAGGGAACGGCGTGGGTAAGCAACAAAGCAAAACAAAGCAAAACAAAGCAATGCATTTATGTATTCATGTATGTATATATATGTATGCATGTATGTATGCATGTATGTATGCATGTCTGTATGTATGCATGTATGCATGTATACATGTATACATGTATGCGTTTATGTATGTATGTATGTATGTATGTATGTATGTATGTATGTATGCGTGTATGCATGTATGCGTGTATGCATGTATGCGTGTATGCATGTATGTGTGTATGTATGTATGTATGTATATGTATTTATGTATTATTATGTATGTATGTATGTATGTATGTATGTATGTATGTATGTATGTATGTATGTATGTATGCATGTATGTATGCGTGTATGCATGTATACATGTATGCGTATATGTATGTATGTATGTATGTATGTATGTGTATGTATGTATGTATGTATGTATGTATGTATGTATGTATGTATGTATGTATGTATGTATGTATGTATGCATGTATGCGTGTATGCATGTATGCATGTATGCATGTATGCATGTATGCATGTATGCATGTATGTTGTAAGTATGTTGTATGTATGTATGTATGTATGTATGTATGTATGTGTGTATATATGTGTGTATGTATGTGTGTGTATGTATGTGTTTGTGTATGTATGCATGTATGTATGCATGTCTGTATGTATGCATGTATGCATGTATGTATTATGTATGTATGTATGTATGTATGTATGTATGTATGTATGTGTGTTATATATGTGTGTATGTATGTGTGTGTATGTATGTGTTTGTGTTGTATGTATGTTTGCATTTGTATGTATGTTATTGTTTTGTATGTGTATGTATGTATGTATGTATGTATGTATGTATGTATGTGTTGTATGTATGTGTGTATGCATTATGTGTATGTGTATGTTGTATGTATGTATGTATGTATGTATGTATGTATGTATGATATGTATTTATGTATGTATGTATGTATGTATGTATGTATGATGTATGTAGAATGCATGTATGTAAGCGTGTATGCATGTATACCATGTATGCTATAATTGTATGTATGATGTATGTATGAATGTATTTATGTATGAATGTAGTATGTTGTATGTATGTATGTATGTATGTATGTAATGTATGTAATATTTATGAGTATGTATGCATGTATTATTGCAATTCTGTATGTATGCATGTAAGCATGTATACATGTATGCGTTTTAATGATTAATGATGATGTATTAGTTTATGCGTGTATGCATGTATGCGTGTATGCATGTATCTTTTATGCAGTATGATAAAAGTATGTATTAAATGTATGTATGTATGTATGTATTAAATATTATTTATTTAATGTATGTATTTTATGTATGTATGTATGTCATGTATGTATGTATGATTATTATTATGCATGTATTATGCGTGTATGATGAAAACATGATGCGTAATTATTATGATGTATGTATGTATGTATTGTATGTAGTAAATGTAATGTATGTATGAATTCATGTATGCGTGTATGCATGTATGCATGTATGCCATGTATGCATGTATGTGTGTAGTTCTGTGTGTATGTATGATGTAGTAGTATGTAATGTTGTATGTATTATTTAAAGTATGTATGTATGTATGTATGTATGTATGTATGTAGTGTGTAATATGTGTGTATGTATGTGTGTGTATGTATTTTTTTGTGTATGTATGTATGTGTGTTATGTGTGTATGTATGTGTTTATGTGTGTGTGTATGTGTGTGTATGTATGTGGGTATGTGTGTGTATGTTGTGTGTATGTGTGTGTATGTATGTGTTTATGGATTTGTGTATGTATGTATTAATGTATGTATGTATGTATGTATGTATGTATGTATTATGTATGTATGTATGTAGTATGTATGTATGTATGATTAATGTATGTATGCGTGTTTTGTGGTTGGTACAGAAATTGCTTTTTTTAAAGAGAGATGTTTAAGGGTTTGGGGGTAAAATGCTGACTTTTGCTCCCCACAACCCTTTTCTGGGCATTCCTAGTTGTCGGTGTGTATCAAAAGCTATCTTCCACTATTTCTAGAAAGAAAGAAACATTCATAATGGTCGTCCTTTCGACTGATGATTACCAAAATAAAAATATTTTGAGAAGTCCCTGATTTTTTTTTCCTGAAGGTTCTGATATTTTATTCCTGGATACAGGAGAATGATAAAAATTATCAAGTTTTTACGACTAAAACCTTGTTCCAGTTTAATTTAAGCTGCCCTGTTAATCGACGAGTTATCGACAAAATCATCATATTTATCAATTTCAGAAATGATAAAAATGTATTAATAAAACGCCGCCATGGGGCGGCCATCATACATTGTACTGAGAAATTGAACAATACCGTTTACGTCTATATTTAACTGAAGTTTCAATTTTTCTTTAAGAAATATTGAAAATTATATTCGATGCATCCGCCTAAAATCACAGATGGCGCCCAATTAACTTTAAATTGAGGTATTGTTGCGATGCATCCACCTAGAATCGAAAAACACCCAATTGAAATTAATTATTTAAACATCAACATTTTCTTTGGTTTTGTAGCGTTTTATTACCGTAAAGCTACAACGTGTAACGTATAGCTGTAGTGACTATTCTGTGAGTGCAGTGAGTGTACCCACCTCTGTAACTGGAATGTGGAAAGAGGGGGTGGGGGCGACAGCTGCAAATAGTCAGGTAGCAGTTTAGTTTTCCTGTGAGTTCGTTTGGGACAGGTCGTGTTAAACTAGTGTCTTGGACACGGTGTCCAAGTATTAAACGTGTATATATTGATGTATGATAGTTGTATTAAGATGTGTACCCTTAAGTGTAAATATATATATCATTTGTAAATAGAAAACACGCTACAATTGGTGGCAGTGGCGGTTATTGTGAACTCAAATTAAAATGGCAGAAATGTGTGCAAAACCAACTGTATACACGGGTTCTGGTGATTGGTGTGAGTGGCTGTTTCAGTTCCAACTGGCGGCAGAAATCAATGGTTGGAGTGATGAAAAAAAAATGTTTGTTCATGGGTATGTTCCTCTCGGGGTAGCTCTGAGTGTGTACAGAGACCTGCCAGATAGCGAGAGAAAGGTATGGGCAACATAGTGGAGTGGATAGGGGACAAATTTAATCCACGTGAAAGAACAGAACTTGATAAATTACAGTTCCAAAACCGAACTAGGCAGGTAGGCGAATCGCTACTGGAGTTTGCTACGAGCTTAAGAGCCCTCGCGACTCGCGCATACCCGAATGTAAATAGCGAAGCTAGGACGAATTATCGCGGGACCGTTCTTGACAGCTCTCGGGAGTGATATAAGACTTCATGTGCGGCAAGAGTGGCCTAAGACACTGGACGCTGCCGTGAGTTTGGCTCTTGAGCTGGAAGCTATAGGTCAAGTGGAGGCAGCCGATCAGGTGTGTCGAGTATCCGCAGATGATGAGTTAGTGCAGCCGATAAAGACGAGTGACGCTTGTGTTGTAACTCAAGAGCATCACAAAATGGAACAAATGATGAACATGGTGATGAAGACAATGGATGCCGTCCATGATGTTTGTGAATCATTGAAAAATGTTGCAGGTACCATTCAGACAATGAAGCAATGTCAACGCGGACTAGAAATAAAGTGCTACCAATGCGGTGAACTGGGACAATTCGGGAAAAGTGTGGTAAGAATAATAAACAAAAAAACTAGTGCACGCCGGTGTGCCCGAAACCACACCGGCAGTAAATTCCGATTCAAAACAGTACCACGTTTGTAGTAGGAAGTGTGGACCCATTCTCAGGCGTGTTCGTGGAGGGAAAATTGTGGGACGAGCCTATAGATTTACTGATAGACACTGGAGCAGCTGTTTCCCTCATAGATGAGAAAGTTTGGCGACGAGCGTCAAATGGCAAACTTCAGCCAACGAACAGGTCAGTTATAAATGCAAGTGGTGATAATATGACTGTGCTTGGTACAATGAGTATACCCGTTTAGAATAGGAAGCTACTTTGAAACACAGGAAATGATTGTTGCAAAGGGACTGACACAGATGTGCCTTATAGGCACTGACTTCTTACGCAGAAACAAATGCGATGTTTTGCTTTCGAGAGGAATAATGCGGGTGGGTGAAGGGGAAGTACCCTAAATAAAACACAAGGGGAACCACAGCCCGGAGTGTGCCGGGTGTATTTGAAAGAGACAATCGTGATACCGAGTGGACATGAGGTGGTGCTTCAAGCAGCAGTCAGTGTGGACATGGGATCGGGGTACTAGAAACAAATAGTCACCTTTCTGAGAACATGGAATTTTCGCGGCCCGCGTTGTAGTATCTTCCAAGGACAAGGCTATTCCAGTGAGATTGCTAAATCCCCCACCCACATCCAGTGACTTTATATAATGGGACAAATATCGGATCACTGATGCCATGCGTCATCGCAGGACGGTAGGGACTGGAGATAAAACTACCCGGGGCGAGAAAGCATCTAGCTAATTTGATTTAGACTCAGCCAAGCTTTCACCTACCCAACGTTCTATAGCAGAAGCAAAGTTGAACGATTTTCCAGATGTGTGTTCTTGGGGACCAAACGACCTTGGTCGTACTAATCTAGTCTATCACGAAATTGATACGGTGGAAGTACACCCATCCGCCAACCACCGAGAAGAGTACCATTCCACCGTAGGGAGGAAATGAGAAGTGTTGTGAAAGAGATGAGCGAAAATGACGTCATTCAACCCTCAACCTCCCCATGGAACTCACCCGTTGTTATGGTGAAGAAGAAAGATGGCGGAACTAGGTTTTGTATAGATTATCGGCGGCTGAACGATGTTACAAAGAAAGACGCGTATCCCCTCCCTCTATTTGACGAGCTACTGGACTCTCTAGGAGGTGTGAAGCTATTTTCCACAATCGATATGGTGAGTGGCTACTGGCAGCTGGAGGTTGCTCCTCAGGGTCGTGAGAAGACCGCATTCACAACAGGAGATTGGCTGTGGGGGTTAAGGGTGCTTCCCTTTGGAGTTTGCAATGGCCCAAGCACGTACCAAAGATTGATGGTCTAGTTCTATCGGGCCTCCAGTGGGATACGGCATTGGGTAACCTGGATGAGTAATCGTGATTGGGAGAACCTTTGAAGAGCACATCAGTAGACTACGTGAGGTGTTCAAGAGGTTACGGGAAGCTGGCCTAAAAGTGAAACCATCGAAATGTAATCATTTCGAACAACTGTGAAGTTTCTGGGACACGTTATTTCAAAGGAAGGTGTGGCCACTGATCCGGAAAAAGTTCGTGCAGTGGTGGACTACCCATAACCAGTGATATCACTGAACTCAGGGCATTTCTGGGCTAATCTTCATATTACAGATGTATGTAAAGGGATTTCAAACATCGCGGCACCCCTGTACCAGCTCACACAAAAGGAGAGAGGTTTAGGTAAGTGAACAGTGTGATTGTGCTTTTAAACAGCTGAAACAACGTCTCACATCTGCTCCAATTCTTGCCTATCCAAGGATGGACACTGAGTTTATCTTGGATACCGATGCGAGTGGGACAGCATTGGAGCTGTTTAAGTCAAGTACAGGAGGGAGAAGAACGCGTAGTACCTACCTTATCGAGCGCTAACAAAGGCTGAGCGTCGCTATTGTGTAACTAGAAGAGAGATGTTGGCGTTGGTGTATGCACTCGACACTTCCGAGTTATTTATACGGCAAAAAGTTTAAAGTACGCACAGACACAACTCTCTTCGCTGGATGCAGCAGTTAAAGAACCTGAAGGCAGGTTGCCCGGTGGCTAGAGTAATTGGCCGAGTTTGAGTTCATGTAGAGCATCGTCTGGAAAAAGCACGGAAATGCTGATGGACTATCACGTTTGCCATGTAAAACAATGTGGGCAGGAGGAGCTTCCGGTATCCACTATATCTCAAGTAACTCAAGCTGGGCACTTCCATTGGCATGATACGGATATAAGATTGGCTCCAGGATGCTGATGAAGCCATCGGACACATTGCTAAACTAAAGCGGGAAGACAAGAGAGGCCAACCGCCTGTGAAGCATCTAGTAGAGGAGAGAGCTACATGAGCTTGTGGGCACAGTGGAAACGACTGAAGTACATCGGGTCTTCTGTGCCGTCGTGGCTGGAAGAAAATAAGCCGGACATACTTCAGATTGTAGTACCACGTCACCTATCTACTGATATTTTAAGATCGTTGCATGATGCGTACTGGTGGCCACTTAGGTGTTACAAAGACGTTAGAGAAATCCGACATAGTTCTAATGGCCAGGGATGACCAATGATGTAGAGCTGTGGTGTAGAAATGTCCTGAGTGCGCGAGAAGAAATCACGACCACCAAGCTGAGAGCACCCTTGGGACTTACCTTACCTATGCGCAATGCTTTTCCAGTACGTCAACAACTCTCAGGCAACTGGACAAGGCCCTACAACAAGTTCTTCTAGCTAACCGGTCCAGTCCACACGATTCGACGAAGTTCACCCCTTACTATCTCATGTTTGGTCGGGAGGTACGGTTAACCAATTGACGTGATGCATGGAGAACCAGAGCCTGCCGACAGTGTTGTAGAGTAAGCTCGGCAGTTAAGAACAAATTTAAACTGCACATCGTTTGACACGAGAACAACTCGCTAAAAACATACGGGTACAAAAGATGTGTATGACCGGAAGTGCATGGGCAGTGCCTATAAGGTTGGTGATCGTGTGGCTGCACCAGCCAGCAGTCAGTAAAGGAACCTCACCTAAACTGCACAGGGCATGGGATGGCCCATATATTGTGAAGACCATAATATCAGATGTAGTCTACCGCATCCAACGTGAATCACCCAAGCGGAAACGGATGATTGTACATTTCAACCGGCTGAAGCCATGCAGTCCATCCTAAGGAACCAACGTCAACACAGATAGGAAGGACAGATGTTAGTGAAAACTTGTCACCGGAAAGACTTAGGGCCTAGTCTTTCACCAAGAAGTTCTAGTTTAGATTTTTCTAATGAAGATGAACAAAAACAAATAGTCCGGAATTAATTGTGCTACCCAGGATTATTCCAGAAGAGACGCTATCCTGCAAGGCAGAGGAAGCCCACGGGATACATCTAGATGTTGTATCCTAATGAATTTCCTGAATAGAAAAAAAACAAACAAAAAAAAACCTTTCAAATGTGATTGGATGTATTATAGTGGCCAGGAGAGCCTCTTAAAAAGGGGGGAATAGTGTAATGTATAGCTGTAGTGACTAATTCTGTGAGTGCAGTGAGTGTACCACCTCGGTAACTGGAATGTGGAAAGAGGGGTGGGGGCGACAGCTGCAAATAGTCAGGTAGCAGGGTAGTTTTTTCTGTGAGTGCGTTTGGGACTGGTCGTGTTAAACTAGTGTCTTGGACACGGTGTCCAAGTAATAAACGTGTATATATTGATGTATGATAGTTGTATTAAATGTGTACCCTTAAGTGTAAATTATAATATCATTTGTAAATAGAAAACACGCTACAAACGGTTAATAAATAAAAGCAAAGACTGGACACTATTGGAATTAAAACAAGTAAACTCACCGTTGCCCCATTCAGCAGCTTCAACTCACTATGTACTCCCCGCACAAAAATAACATGCCGCAATGAATTTAACTGACCAACTAAGCGAAGTGAAAATCATTTCAAGACTGAACTGTGGATTATTGCGGGGCATGTTGGGAAAAGTGTGGCAACGCACGCGCAAGAAGGTGGTGATGTGTTAAAACATTTGGTTTGAACAATCTACCAGCTGCTACGTTATTCTACCGTCGTCTATTTATCCCTCCCTCTCTGCATTGTTTTGTGTTTGCCTTTGGTTTTGTTTACCCCTCTTCCCCCTCTCTGAGCTAAATAATTTAGAATAATTTAGTATATAATGGTGTAAATCAGATGTGACGAACTACTCTTGTTAGGATCAGGTCCTCGGACACACATAGGTGTCCGGGATTTTTAGAAGGTACGAGATTCCCTTTTGGCTGTTGTATTTTGAAATTCTGTTTTGGCAAATTAATATTTAAATTTAAAACCTTTACAACTATAAAAAATAAGCTTCGTAGGGATATCGCGTATTACTTTAATCCTTTTAGATACGACATTTTCAAGAATGTTTATCTTCAATTTATTTTGTGTAACGTAAAAACTCATCGGGGTTTTCGCAGGGCATTAAATTTGTCAATTTTTACAAGACGTAGAATTTGAAAAGTTAGTATCATATAGCCTGTCTGGCGTGAGAGTTTTAGTATTCTGTTTAGAAAAAAATGTTAGTAACTTGTTAGTAGCTTATACCCTGTCTGGCTTGAAAGCTTTATAATGTTAGTGATTTATGAGTAACTTGGCACCTGTCGGCGTGAGAGCCATAGTATTCGGGTTAGAAAAATGTTAGTAACTTATCCCCTGTCCGGCTTTGAAAAGCTTTATAAGAAAGTTAGTGACTTATGAGTAACTTAGAGCCTGTCTGGCTTGAGAGCTATAGTATTCTGGTTAGAAAAAGGTTAGTAACTTATATCCTGTCTGGCTGAAAGCTTTATAATGTAGTGACGTAGATTAACTTAGAGCCTGTCTGGCGTGAGAGCTACAGTATTCTGTTAGAAAGAATGTTAGTAACTATACCCTGTCTGGCTTGAAAAGCTTTATAAGAAAGTTAGTGATTTATGAGTAACTTATAGCCTGTTTGGCTTGAGAGGTTTGGTATTGCATGAAGGAAGAAATATTAGTAACTTAGCGATTTCGGTAATAAATTGCCTGCAACTATTGTTTTTGTTGAAATAATCACTTATATTTATATATTCAAATTTTTTACTACTGTTCAATGTTTAATCTCTCTTTATTCAATTTCAATAAATAAAATGTTATTTTCTTAAATATTTTCTTTATATCAAATTTCATGTTATATCCTCTCACTGGTAACCAAGGACCTATAATTATCCTCATTACAACATAGTTTGAAGAGTGAGTTCAGGGAAACAGAAAATGAATAGACCTTAGTACGGGCCTATTTACTTTGTGATTATCCTATGGGCTCCTCGGGAAATTTATTATATCTTTTTTTTATCTTGATTTTGTTGTGCACCAGCCTTAGTTCATGGTAATTAAGGGCGGTGTTACAGTTTATTAAACAAAATATTATCTCTGCGTATCAACACTTAGCCTATTAAATTTAGGCATATTTCAAACCTACGTTACAAATCTGCTTATTTAATTATCAAACATATTTTACTAGCAACTTATGAAACACAAATAACTGTTACACTATATTCCCTCATCAATGACTCAATATCCGTGATAATTGGTAAGGAAATTTAAGGGGATTAAATAAAAAAAATAAACACAATTTTATTTGAGTTGCACAGTTAAAATAGTAATTTTATTTTAAAACTAAAATGGAAGTTTTTTAAAATTTAATTTAAATTACATATTAATCAATTAATAGTGTCCATTAACATTACACCAAAATTGTATTTATCTTTCATATTAATATACAAAATGTAATCAAGGAAATTTGTATCACACATGTTGTCTAAATGTAGATTATCTATTTTAAAATTGAATATGTTATTTAGAATACAATTCACGCAAGTACGTGATTAGAGTGCGAGAATAAAATACTGTACAATATACATACAATTTATGAAGGATATTTGATAAAATATACCTCCTAATTAAAAATAAATCAATACTGTTTGTTACAATCCTTTGAAGCTAGCTTTAAGTGTACATGAAAAATAAACAATATAGTACACCACACAATTTATCACTTCTTTACCTAAAAATTTAAATCTCTACTTCAATCTCGTAAGATGTGTGAAACTAAATAATAGACGTTGCTGCAAAAACATAATTGAAAAAAAAAGATAATCACATTCTACCAATGAGCAAAACAAAGAAATAAACTACACTGTTACAGAAACATATTGAGTGAAAAAAAGCCCCATATCTATTCGCCAAAGATTATATCAATCAAATCACAATTTCCGAGATCAAATTTAAAGTATAGCCAATACCTCAAATATTGTTTTATATATATTTTAAAAACAAGTTTTTTTTATTGTTAATAGCAATCCCGCACGGCGTGGCCCGTGATCCACCAAAGATGAGATAAAAATATCCTAATCAAAAAGCTAATTTAAAAACCTGGCTTCGAGGTGCATTCGGGCCCCCTTCTGTCCACCTATGTTAAACATTTCATATCTCTGGGGTGCCGTAGATTTGGGTTTGGGGTTCCGCACCTCACGCGCGCGCGCGCACACACACACACAGACACAAAGACTTCCTTTTATTATTATAAGATAATAGGCTACTACAACTTTAAAATGATAAATTATTTCATAGGTAACTCAAAAAAGATGCGGAACCATGATCAAAATGGGAAATTTCTGCTAATGTAAAAAAACCAGCAAATTAATTTTCCCTTGGGAAATGAGAATTTACATTTTGTTTGTAGAGCCAAACAATGCTTGAATGAAAAATTTAATCTAAATAATTATAGTGGATTTGAAAAAATATATTATTTTTCTTTTTGAAATTTAGTAAACTACCCTTAATGTTAGGGTTTGATATCTAATATAAAAAACAATATTTTTTACGATCATAATATTTCTCTTTCCAAGTGGTTAAGGGAAATAAAATTAAAAATTGGTGTAAAGGTATTTTTACATTAGTTTTGGAACTAGTATTATTAATTATTGGCATATTTTCCATGTAATAAAACTACTATATAAATCAGTTTATATTAAAATTTAAGAATAATAATAAACTAAAATCTTAAGGCTTAAACGTTACCTCCAAAGTTAATTAATATGTTATAAATCTTTTTTTTACTTTCTCTTGACCTCCATCTGTGTAGCTGTGTCTCGGTATAGGGCCGAAACCATTTTATAGATCGGGCTAAGACTTGGTGTCTAGCGTTTTTATAAGGTTCCCCAAGGAGTTTTTGGAAATAAATGTCTACTATAAAATTAAGGGTAGTTTATTGTAGGGCATAGTGGGAAAAAAATTTTTCTCAAAATCCACTCCAATGATTTTGATTAAATTTCGTATCCATCATTGTTTAACAAACAAACAAAATGTCAATCATTTCCCGATGAAAATGACTTTGAGGGTAGGCCTACTTTACACTATCGGAAACTTCCCATTTTGATCATGACCCCCCCGCATCTATTTAAGATACGTATGAAATTACATATCTGTGTAAAGTTGTTTTAGTAGCTAATATTAAAATTAAAAATAAACTTTTATTTGAAATAGATTATCATAAAACTAAAGTTTCAGTTTTAATTTGTCTCGAAATAGTGAGTTGATTATTATGATCTTTGACGAAGAAAGATGTGGCTTTTTCTCATTATGCTCATGCAACAATGTATATTATTTTAGTTTCACAAATATTAAGAGTCTTACCTAAATTTCTCAATTTTTAGTTGAAGAAGAAAGAAAGTTTGTTGGCGATTAACTGAAACTTTTGTAAAAATATTTAGTTTCTTGCGGAAGGAAATTAATACTTTAAATAGTTATGTCATATAAACAATTTTCTTTTGTCAACTAACTAACTTTTAAATCCACTTTGGTAGCCACATGGACTAAGGTGCTACTCTTGAAATAGACTGTTTGACGATGACGGAGAGATCGGGACTCGATTTCAGTCGGTGAGTCGAGTGTGATTTTTCCTAAAGGGTTTTCCCCTCTCCCTTCACTCAAATGCCAGTGCACTTCTAAGTTCAACATTCCTAATCCTTAGCACATTATATTAATTAGTACATAGGCGTACAACCCGAAAGGGTAGTAAGAAGCTGGGCCAAGAATTGTAACCTTAAATAACTTGGTAGTATATATTGATGACTAGATCTTTACTCTTCTTTGTTTGAAGTCAATTGGCTACAGACCCCTCTATAATCCCATTATAAACATGCGATTGAACAAATTGAAGTTATGTGTAGGATCAGTGGGACCAACCTTGAGAAAATCTGCATAACGTAGCGAAATTTAACTGAATCACAATTTTAAAAATAATGACGAGGCTAATAATTACATCACTCTTGTAGTTATTTTAAGTACATACTTAAAACCAGTATAAAAGTACAATATTATAATATTAAATGTTATGACTATGCGAATATAGTAAATGAGATGATAAAAACAGTTTTGTGAAGCAAATGTTTCAACATTACAGATTGATTGATATTAAGGTTTTATCTTCCTTTTTTTTTATCCCTTCTCCTTATTTTATATAATTTTCTTCTATGACTACAATATGTTCAGTGATTTTTTCACCTTCTTCAAGTTTTATTTGGTATTAAAATCAATCATCTTTAATACAAATAAGACTTGAAGATGGAGAAAAATCACCGAAACATGTCGTTGTCATAGAAGAAAATTATATAAAATAAGGAGAAGGGAATATAAAAAGAAGATATAACCTTACTATCAATTATTATTACTCCTTACTAAATAAACATGAACATTATTAGAAATTACAGATTGAGATTACGCCTTTTTATATGATTTATTTTCAAACGCGTTGGGATTAGTGGCTAAACTAATGAAGTCATGAGCTACGGGTTGTACCACTCTGTAACAGAATACTAAATCCCAGATATCTTAACACTACACAGAGCTTTTCAAACATTTGTCATTATTGTAATCTCTATTTACACTGAACGTAGCAAACTATCTTGCCTGGTTCCACTATGGTACCAATTAAGAATATGGAGGGCCGTAATCTTATCATAAATGTAGGACTAATATTTTTCAGAGTGAATCCGACACTTAGCTCAGTTGGTAGAGTGCATTACTAATTAGCTAAGGGGCCCAGGTTCGATTCCCGACATGGCTGAAAAATGTATCATTGATGAGATGTGGGTTTACCCTTTCACACCAATAAATTAACGGCCGGGGACTTGATGTTGTGCTTGTCCTAGTCTAAGCTAGATTATAAAGCATATAAAGCTACGACAGTCCTAGCAAGACGCTAGTGGAAAAATTTATGGCTTGAATAAAAAACTGATCCAGGCTGGAAACAGTAATGGATGTAAAAATAAGACTTTGCAGGTGAATTGCATTACATTATTTTAGTGTATTAAATATACCTATTATTGAATTTAACTTTGTGTATATTTTAATAATTCACTTTTTGTACCGAAATAGCCTTATGTATATTTATTAAATGTTTTTGCTTATATGTTTTAAGTATTTTCCAATTACACTTGTTTTTAATTTTTATTTAAACTTCTACTTAAATTATTTATAAAATCTACTGTAATTACTTCAAACGTAAAAAGACTCGAATTTTTGTTATTATTTGGTAAACGAAATCCTGAAATTGGTATAGGATAGTGTGAAGTTTGTTATCATTGTATATTGGTAATATAAAATGTAATACATATTTACTATACAATGAATGATTCACGAGTTTAGAGAATTTGATGTTTAATTTAATGCAAATAACAACCCTAATTTTAATGTATTTAAATAACATTATGAAGGTCATTCAAGTTCTAATGTGTACATATTGTTCAAGACTTTATACTTGAGGTACACTCCTTTTACCCTGAATGGTAACAGTCTAACCTTCAATGATTACACTATAGCCATATCTTATAAGCTAAACCATAGTTGAACTAAGCAAGGTAAGTTTTGTTATCTTTTGGGGTAAACGTATGGTACTTTTTGCAACCACAATAAAGTTGAATTTTGTTTCTTCCTGCGTAAGTGTTGTAGTTTCAGTTAGAATCACGGTTTCATTGTGGCCAATCGACAGCAATGACTAGCTCAAACAGTTGTATACCGTGTAACAAGACTGTCAGAATGGGTGCGGCAGGTTGGCTATTGTGTATTCCTGTTTCTTAGGAAGGTTCCCTAGATGTGGTGGAGCACCTCTTTACTCTGGGCAGGATTACCGGTTGGCCGAGGTATGGAGGAGGTACGGTGCCTATCTCAATTACAGGAGCGTCTTTAAGCATTTGCTCTATTTTTCCGGGTCGAACTGAAACAAAGAAACATATATACATTAATTAAGGTGGCATATTAGGAATATGATTGATTGCCTTTCTATAATCGCAGGTTGTCAAAATATAGTAATTTATTTGTTATTTACCGTTAGGGTTGGTGTAGTAGGGGTATGACTTTGACCTTGACGGCTGGGGTTAAATTATGAAATTCCTTAATATTCACCCTTCCCATTACGTGTCAAATCTTTATTTATATAGTTAGTATAAGTAGAGGGTATTTAGGGGGACAAAAAGACCCGAGGGGTTGAAAACCCAATTTAATTTGAATATAAGGATAATATAAGTATCCCTTACGTCCTTGATATAAATATTGTTAGGCCTTTTCAGTCGCTTGAGACTAATAAATTAGATACGTAACTTTAATTGTATCTATAATTGGCGGAAAACTAAAAGGTCTACAACCCAAATTGGATAAGTGATTCATTTTATTGTAAGGACCTCCAGTTTTCACCAAGTTTACACAGCCAAAAAATTGTTAAAAATATTATTTTCTAAAAATCCTTTGCATTTCTAATTGAAAATAAATGGTACGGAACTCCGCATGGACTTTCTCACTCCATTGTTTAAAAATGGAGATATTTACTCAAAGCTCATAATATATGTGATACAGGATAATTACACTAGCAAACTCAAGCAAAAATTGCGTTATAATTACGTTAAACATTTTTTGACTCCCGGATTTAAAATTTTATGATTTTATTTTAAAATAATTTAAGTCCTCACTAGTAAAATTTGGACCAAAACAAAAGATTATATTGGGTCCACAAGGGTCAATACTTCGTATTAAAATTCTACTTCTGCTTAAAATTTCGGCATTTTATTAGGTGTTGCACATTAATGGTTATCGCATTGTTTTTAAATTGCTCATTTATAAATTTAGCAAAATAAAAGAGGTAAATATTGACTATTAAATCTAAAATGATAGTGATAGATTATTGTAATTTACAAACATTCCCTCTGAGAAGTTAAAGGAAAACGAATAGGAAGTTTTTGAGAGACTTACTTATCTACTTACTCTATGGAATTAGAGAATGATTGTGTTAAAATTAAGTACAAATGTACTGTACAACTAAAGCTCACAAAAAATTAATAATATATTTGCCAATATCTCCGAAACTACTGATTTTATAAATATTTAATTTGGATAAAAGTTTTTTATTTTTATATTACTACAATTTTGCAACGATAAGTTATGTATATCTCAAATAGTTGCGGAGATAAGGAAACTTCCGCTTCTGTAAGGCACCATAAAAGTCATTTTCAGGGGAAAGGAAAATGAATGTAGCCATTTGGTTTATAATCTTAATCAACATTTAGATACGAATTTTAATCAAAACCGTTAAAGCCGATTTTGAGAAAAAATTTTTTTTCTCTTTTCGCCCCTTACTAAACTGCTCTTGATTTTAGGGTAAACAAACACACAGACAGATGGGATTGCAAAAAAAAAAAAAAAAAAAAAAAGACTTCGGCATCAATCAACATATAAGGTTGGATTATTTGACGGTAGCGATAATTTACCTTTAGTGTCCAAAAGTTAAAAATATATATATTTGCGTTTAGCTTGAAAATAATTGGTTTGATAAAAAATATTTCAAATAAAATATTTGAATTATAAATAGACCTAGATATTTGCGATGATAAGTAATTTAATATCTCAAATATTCTCGGAGATGTGATAAAAAAAAAGAATTAACGCATCAGACCGGAACCCTCAGTCACTTTTCCGAAAAAATTAGAGTATCCATTTTGTTTATAATATTGATTAATGCTTGGAAATGAAATGCAATCAAAATTGCTAGAGCCAAGTTTGAGAAGCTCAATTTTTTTCTCTTTAGACCCTTCAGTAAACTACCCTTAATTTTAGGGTTAGATATTCAATTCCAAAAACCCTCGGGCAACCCTATTAAAACCCTAGATACCAAGCTTTAGCCCGATCGGTAAAATAGTTTTAGGCTCTACTCCGAGGTATAGACAGACAGACGGAAATTCAAAAAACCCTTTTTTGGATTCGGGAAAGGTTGGGGGGTCATGAAACGTCAAAATTAATTAAAATATTGAGTTCGATTTTTTTGACGATCAAAATACTTTCTCTACCTGTAAGAAAGTGATAAAGTAAAAAGGCGAATATTTAGGGCTTTACATAATCAATTACAATAGACGTCATACTCTTAGACCACTTAAAATATACTGCAAACAAGAGTGACACCTATGAAAACACAAATACTTTTTCCTTTAATGACGTAACAGTGTGCACATGATTGACAGAGCCTTTATGACGTAATTTAGCCATTTTATGAACAAAATACATATGGCTTTATTTATGGTTCAAACCATGTCAAAATTAAGATACAAGTACAAACTAGGGGGTTATGTTTCCATAAAAAACACTTCAAATAGCGTCTAGAATATTTATCATTTAGAATTTTTTCTAGCCTCCAGCAATTGGGGGATGGGTCCACCAAACTCCCCTGAAATTAATGGCTGGCTACGGCCTTGCTAGAGGAAAATGGCTGGGAATGCAGTATATTTCAATAACTATTTATTCTTCCGGGATATATGTCTGCCGTATTTATACAAGTATGTATTTATCAATGTACTAGCCATATTCTTCGAATGAACGAGTCAATAATTCTTGTTTGTACATTTTGTTCATCTATACTTATAAAAATAACATGTCCTGATTGACTGACTGACTGATTCATCATCGCCGAGCAAAAACTATCAAGGCTACAAGCATGAAATTCGGACTGTATATTCATTTTGATATGTAGGCACCCACTAAGAAAGGATTTTAGAAAATTCCACCCCAAAGGGGTCAAAATAGGGGATGATAATATGTATGAAAGTCCGTCATTTTGAAAGTTACATAAACAAAATTTTGTATTTCGGTTATTGACGTAAAACAAATAAATACATGTTTCAGGAATTTTGGAAATTTTATTTAATAAGGGATGAAAAAGGGGTGAAAGTTTGTATCGGACTTGCATTATTTTTGATCTGAGGTCAAGTTATGGTCATTAACGTAACGTAATATTTTTAAATAATCTGTAAATACATATGTATATTTCGTATTTGTATATAATCAACTTCCACGCGAGCAAAGCCGCGGGCAACAGCTATCTAGTCTATACATAAAATATTAAATAATGTTAAAATCATATAGGACATAACTATCTAAACATTGTTTGCTATTATTTTTACTTTTTTTTTAAGCACCTTGTCTTACTAACCGTTCTGCGTATACGCTTATGTACTAATTACGGTAATGGTTTTAGGGATTAGGGAGGTTATATTTAGAGGAAATATACCCATGGAGGGCGAGTGCCGAGCTATTTTGGAAAATTTGCCCTCAGTACATCCAACCAAGATTCAAACCTTGACCTCCCCATCATTGGTGGTCCAGTCTACTGTGATAGTGATACCTTAGACTAGGAATCACCAAATGGTTGATAACGAACCACCGTTAGCTCGTGGTGAATTTTTCGGTAGCTCAGAGGCTTTCCAAAATAACTTATCGAAAAAGAGTGTTGCGAGTGTTGCCTAAAGTTTAGGGTATGTGTGACCTTTTGTCTCGAAGGAAAATGATCTAGTTCTGTTATGTGTTGTATTCTGGGTAAAGGCTGCTTTACCGACCTTAGTAAGATGTACTTTTAATCTTAAGGTGTAAAAAAAATACAGAAATGGGGTCACAAATGAGCATCTTGATAATTGCATTCAAGGGGGAGTGAAAAGTTACTCACCAAAATTTTAACAATTGGGGATGGAAGCTACATACTGTGTTTTTAAAATACATTTGATTTTTTAATGAATAAACCTTGTATTTTCTAGTGTTATAAAGGACCTTTTTTGCTAACATTTTTTACATTATTTCAAACACAACATGAATTTAAGCCAACCTCTCTCTCTCCCCCTCCCCCCCGTTTGAAAAAAAGGTGGTATGACAAAGCCTCTGTCTGTACAGGTTACAATGTCATCGGTAGTCTAGTCTACTGCAATAGTAGCACCTTAGACCATGAGGCCACCAAAGTGAATATTCTTAATATTGTTCGTGCCTGCTTCATCGGTCGAATGGGCTTCTCTAAGGCGTTACTCTCGTGTTAGACTAGACTGTCAATGATGAGGCGATCACGGATCGAATCCCGAACGGGTGAAACGCTGTGTGACAAAATCTTGGGCACGTAGTTTATTTCAGTTTTACTTTCCAGAAGATACTATACACACCTTTAAGAGGAAAATACCCAAACTAAAGTTATAAAATGTTATATTTAGCATGAATAAATATTGAAAATTAATAAATATATCCATGTCCTTATATTTCAAAAAAATATGTATAGGCCCAACATATGAGACGTGAAGAGATTTCTTTTGACAATAATTTTCAAACTTATATCTTAAACGTTTCTAAACTTTTTTTTTTTATGAAATCATATACATCGAAGGTGTACCCCCCAAAAAGACAAAAGATAAAAACATATTCAAAAGATAAGCAGACATTTTTAGAAAAATACCATTTCTTTCTACATAAATTTCCTGAGTTCTACCAAACCGGTTTAAATATCCTTTTTTTTAAGTACCTAATAAAAGTATTGATTTTAAGAATTAGATCATCAAAGCTAATATATCTTTCTCTCGCTCTCAGTTTCAGTGAATGTACTTGGATGCTATTCAGAAACGGTTCCCAATGTCATAAAACAGTGGTTGAGATACAAAATAGTAAAACATTGGTTGAGATATAATATAATAAAACTATGGAACTTTATATTTCCACAAAAATCACGAAATGACTGAACTTATACTGGGCCTTACTACAAACCCTATGACTTGGCTAAGCAAGAAATTTGATTTAAGTGATTTGTCATTTAGGTACGACTCATTTAGGACTAGTACTGGTGTATTGACGCTAGACAATTTACTAATGTAGATGTGACACTAGGATAGTAGTTAATAACCTAATGACCCACTCCGGTGTCTGCGTGGTATAACGCTCTACTCCTATGGTAGATTAGACTGCCGATGACAGGGAGACCGAGGTTAGAATCTCGATCGGGCGTACTAAGGCTGGTTTTTCCAAAATTGTTTTCCACGCCAATGCGGGAACATTTCATATAAATATAACCTCCGTAATCCCTTAAAACCATTAACGTAGTTAGTACATAAGCGTGTAGTCCGAACGTTATGTAGGACGTGGTGCTAAAGAAAACAACCTAATGTGTGATTAATAAATACGTTCACAAAGCTGAAGTGGTGATTTTAGCTCATTTAAGTGTATAATTAGGGTCAATAGTTTCTAACACTATTGGCATGCCCGATTGGGGGTTGAGGGGAATAATGGGGAAGAAATACCTCCCTTCGCCAATATTTGAACTTTAAGGTAAAGTTACCTTCAAAATAAAATCAAACTGATTAATTTGTTTAAATATTTTACTTGAAAATTTTTCGTTATCTTACATATCCATTGCATACTCTTATTTAACAGAATTACCTTGATTCATTAATACTAACAGTAAAGCTGAAAGTTCAAGCTCACATGCAAGGTGAAAATATATCTATATCACCTTAAAATATACTTGAGAGACAGCGTGCCTTCCTCCACTTTATCCGTTGGTCTCCCGTACACTATATCAATTGGTAAACGAGCTTTCCTTCCGAACATAGCCCCTGTTTTTAGTGGTTTCATGTACAATCGTACGATACGCTTTCATTAGCTGAGGCAACTTTACGTCTCAGTCATTTTTGTTTTCGTTTACCCAATGAGACATCATGTCCAGTAACGTACGATTAGATCGTTCCACTAAGCCATCTGACATTGGGTGGTAAGCTGTTGTTCATGTCTTCGCACTCTATAATAAATCGCACAAGTGTCTGATTACTGTCCCGTCGACATGTTTGCCTTGGTTGGTGTGAAGTTCAATAGGGACACCAACCTGCCAATGAATTTGTCCACCAGGACTCTTGCAACTGTGATTGACTTCGCTTCCACACAACGAGTAAAGTAGTCTGATACAGCCATTATTACTTTCTTTCCCCGCTTAGTCCTTGGAAAGGGGCCTAACATATCAACGGCAACCCGTTGCAGTGGTTCACCAACTCTAAACTTCTGTAGTGGTGCTTTAGCTGTTCTTTTGAGTTGTCTTAGCAGCACAATCAGGCATTGCTGGACCCACATGGTCTGTATTGATGGAGATCTAACCAATAGAAACGCGAGAAAACCTTTTTAGCTGTGAATACCAAAGTGTCCTCCCTGATCCCGATGCAATGCTAAGCGAATGTCACTGTCTTATCTACACTGAATAAACCGGTCACGGACTAGTTCATCCCGAGATTCTGGATTAACACTGGGGGTAAGCTTCTATTGCTAATCACTGCAGGTCAATCTCGAGTGTTGTTAAACGCTCATTTGTCTTGCGGTAACGTGAAACCAACGCCGCTTTCTTTAAATCTGGCAATAATGGTTTTTTGAAAACAATCTTCAGCTCAGAAAACACTTGTATCAAAATATTTTCTGTCTTTATCTGTGAGAGAGGGGTAGACGCTTTTCGCTGACCCAGTAAGGGATGATCCCAAAAACAAAGGACGCAACTCCTCCTTCCAATCGTTAGCTGCGGCCAGGAGCTCGAAAGTAAATTATTATTATTATTATTATTATTATTATTATTATTATTATTATTATTATTATTAGCACCACGTCTTACTACCCGTTAAGGTTATACGCACTTACGCTAATGTGTAATGGTAGGGTGATTGTGAAATGAAATGAAGGACCTACAGTTTAACGTGGAATCCGAACCACGGTGGAGGCCTGGAATGTCGAAAGTAAAGAAACAGTCTTCAAAAGACGCATCCGTATCACCGCTAAATTTGGGCGGAAACAAAGTTGAACTAGCCATATCGTTAAATATTATTATTATTATTATTATTATTAGCACCGCGTCTTACTACCCGTTCGGGTTATACGCACTTACGCTAATGTGTAATGGTAGGGTGATTGTGAGATGAAATGAAGGACCTACAGTTTAACGTGGAATCCGAACCACGGTGGCGGCCTGGCATTCCCCACATTCACAAGATGTCTTGTCAGAGGTGAAGGAAGGGTTTGGAAATCAGATAAATCTGTGCCAGGACCGAGGATTGAACCCCGGCCGCCAGCACAGAAGTCTGACACCTTACCCCTAGACCACCAGGTCACCTACTTTGTTAAATAAATAAATAAATAAATACTATCACAAGTAGCTTATAATAGTGAAGAGTACCGTTCAGCCGCACTAGCTATCAGATAGCACAAACGAACAAAAATACAGAGAACATAATTGTAAAAATATGTAATTATTAGGAAGCACATCCACTACTAAACACTCAGATTAAATAAACAGTACTAGTTTATAACTCAATAATAAACTATCTTTCTAAGCATATCACGTTTATACGAAACTATTACACGCACCGCATGCCACCAGTATAATATTAATTTATTCTGTATTCACGTACAATAGATACAATGCCATACTAGTTACCACTCCAAGGCCAGAGCTCACACTACCTGGATGCTGGAATGTGTTACCAAACCTTCTGTCTTGACGAACACTAGAGGAGGGAGACTTGTCTTGTTATAACTGTAAGGGCAACGTTCCCCCCTACCTGATGATTGTTTGCAGTCAGTGCTTACCGCTGTGTGTTTATTATATATATATATATATATATATATATATATATATATATATATATATATATATATATATATATATATGTGTTACAATGAAAATATTAAATTAATAATAATGTTCAGCTGAAACAAAGTATTTTTAATAGGAAGCTAAGTATTTAATGGGTAATATCATAGTAAGCTTCATTTATATTACATAATTTGTTAGGGTCAAATTAATAAAAATGTGAGTGTCCCCCAAAGGGCTAGTACAATATGTGTCAGAAGTTAAAACTAATATAAATATTAATACAAACATGTTCAATAAAAACCGGTTTTAATATAAATTCCTTGATTACGTTTATTTAACGAAGACTTCATGACTCAATTAGTTACCCCAACCCACTTCGGTGGTCGCATGGTCCAACGCGCTACTCTCGTGTAGGACTATACTGCTGAAGATGGGTAAATCGGAGGTCGGGTACACTGAATGGGTTTTTTCCTGAAAGGTTTTCCACTCTCTCTCTCCACTCAAATGCGGGTGCATTTCCTATAAATTAATCCATTAGTGTAATTAGTATATAGGCGTATAGCCCAAACGGGTAGTAATACGTGGTTCTAAAAAAATAACTACCAACTCACGGCTTACAAACTCACTTAAACCTACGACAGGTACAACACCTTGCTTTCCGGCCACCAATTTAACCAATGTTAATCTTTCAACCGTTTCAGGAATCAAATCCAGTATCCTTCGTAAAAAAAAGACACCCATAACGTAATTTTTAAATGTAAAATATACCTCCATTAGTGGACATGTAGGCTAAGATGCTAGCATCATCTGGTATAATTTACCGGTACTAGGAAGGCCGGGATTTAAATTCGAGTTGGGTGTACTATTGGTGGTTTATCTACAAGCGGTTATCTTCTTTTCTTCTACGCAAATGAGGTTGCATTACCTTTACCTTCCACATCGCTATCTAATTAACGTAAATATTTGGAGAGCCTGGACGGGTAATAATATTCGGTACACAAAATGTAATATATAGATATTTCATATGCACATTTTTCATATTTAATTATTAAAAATCAAACGTTTGTTTATAAGATTGCAGATAGTAAACGTTCTTGAACTAATTCCAATGTTCTGGACAGTTGGGCTTCACGTCACCCCAATACACAATAACCAAATAGTAACATCATCATACCTCATTAAATAGCACAAAAGGCAACATTTAAATTACCCCCTAAGGTGACCGAATGGTCTAAGGCAGTGGTTCTCAAATGGTGTTCCGCGAAGGAGTTTAAGGGTTCCGTGAGACGAATATGCGCAATGGAAGAAGAGGCATAATTAATGCTTCTAAATAATCATATTAATCATTCATAAACATCCATCTCATTCTCAGCATATCGAGTTTAACTATGAAATAAAATTAAATGACTTTAACATTGTTAAAATCTTTAAAAACTATATATTAAAAAGTGGATAAATAACAGTATATTTTGAGATTATGTTATTTTTCGCATGCAAAATATGTAACTTAAATGTAAGAAATAAACTATTTTGGTTTTATACTTGATTTATAAGATAAGCTTGGTACTCAAATATATACTTTTTATTTAAAACTCAAAAACTTGTAGTATAGTTGTAAAGGGGTTGTATAGTTGTAGGGGTTTCTCAATAGGTCTTGTAGCTTTTATAGGGATACGTGTGATAACATTGAGAACCACTTATCTATATCGAAGCTCTCGCTGGACGGCCAATAAAGACTATGTCACACTGCGCTACTTTACTAGCCGCTACTTGAGTCGCAGCTAGTAAGTAGCCTAGTGTGACATAAAAATAGCGGCTACTATCGCTCACAGGCGAGTGAGTAAACAGTAGCTAGAAAAGTTGGGCGTGTTCAATTTTGGCGCTACTTACTAGCCAGTAGCTGACCTTGAGGGTCACGTGAGTCCCTCGCCGCTAGCGAGTAGCGCTCTAGTCGCTAAATGTGATGGTGGAATCGCAGTTCAGTAGCAGATGTTATTTATCACCACGTGGCTGTACCGGCATGTGCTGTATTTAGGCCTATCTTGTGTTGAAGTTCAATATACACAACCACGTGATTTGCTGTACACACCACTACTAATCGCCGCTACTACATTTTTCAGCTACTTCTATGTCATATTGTGTTAAGGTAGCGGCGATTAGTAGTGGTGTGTACAGCAAATCACGTGGTAGTATGGATTATATTTCAACACAAAATAAATACAGCACACACCGATACAACCACGTGATGATAAATAACAGTCGCTACTGCACCGCGATTCCACTGTCACACTGGGCGACTAGAGCGCTACTCGCTAGCGGCGATTGAGTCACGTGACCCTCAAGGTCAGGTACTAGCTAGTAAGTAGCACCCAAAGTTGAACAAGTCCAACAGGCCGCTAGTGAGGCAGCACAGTGTGACACAGCCTTAACGTGGAGATATCCCGGACGGGTATATTGAGGGTGGTTTTCCCTAAATGATTTTCAAGCCTCCCTCTACATACATACTGGTACACTTGACACTCCCTCTAAATTCAACCTTCCTCATCCATAACACATTTGGCGTAATTAGTGCATATGCATATAACCAGAAAGGATAGTAGATGTGATGACAAAAAAAAAAGTTGAATTATTGTTTAGAAACAATACTAATCACAATTTCTCACAAGCTACTAGTATTTATAAAACTAAACTTTGGTCATGCTATGTGAGCCATGCAAGTTCTTTCGTGTTGTTGTTTTTGTTTTTGTCAGATACTGTACACACCTTTCGTTGCTTACGCCTACACCGGCATCTACCATTGCCTTTTCTTCCTTTCTTTTTTTTCTTCCGATGGCCTTTAGCTTTTTTGGGTGAGCTACGATTGTAGTTCTTCTCCTTGGGGGTTACCTTCGAGCTATCGTCGGTTTGGATTTGGTTGAGCAACGATTCTACATCGAAAATCCTGAACAATTTAGTAAGGAAAAAAGTTTCATTTTTAGTAATTTTTGGAAAGGCTTTAATTCATAATAATATATTCAATAATTATAAAATCTTTGTTACCTACATTTAAAGCGTGTTCAATCGTGTTTAAAAGAATTTATCTAAATAAATCTAAATCTTTGAATAAACCTTTAAACTTAAAAGTGCTTGTGATTTTGTTGTTAATATTGTTTGGATGTAAATCTATTTTAAGGTGACGGTAGAAAAGGTCAGTATTTTTGCCATTGAATATCTGCCATAAGAAAAGAGTCATTAGATGAGAAACATTTTAAATTAAGAGAAAAAGTTGTCATTAAATTCCAGAACAACCTTAACACATATTCAACAACTGTTGATATTACTGTGTGAAGAAAATTAAACTAAATGTTGATACTGGAGCAATATTTGATTTATTTTGGACAAAAAAAGGTTTTTTTTATAAAAACTGCAAAATCACTTACCTTTTTTGGCGTCCCCTTCCACTTTACCTTACCTAATCAAACTATAAGGTGGGCATTTTATTTGTTGTTGCCATTATCGTTTACCATGCAAGGTAGCAAGCTTAACTTCTATGGTTATACTATGGTGCAGATTATAAGATAGGGCCAAAGTGTGATCCATCAATGTGATATTTGGTTTTTTTTTTTTTTTTGTATAATGAACTTCATTTACCCTGAAAGGTAAGCAGTCTTACCTTAATGGACCACACTATGACCCTATATTATAAGCTGCACCGTAGTATGACCATACAAGGTAAGCTTGCTATCATTCAGGGCAAACCGAGTGTACATTTTTTTAAACAGTAATAAGAAAGCCCATTAAAGTTTAATGTAGTATAAGAGAATAAATAAGCAATGAAGCTAACAAAACCATTAAAGATTCGGCTTTAGTTGTGTTTAACTATTCCAAGACAAAAATTAACGGATCAAAACTCCACAATTTGTTTGTTCAAAATCGTAAATATTCGGAGATCTTTGTAGTCGTTGGTGCTCACCTTGTCCAATCAGTCAAATTATGAACAGAGAAGAATTGGCGAAAAAATTATAATACACGCATTAATTAACGTAAGTGTTTTATAAAACTTGGAATACAATATTTTAGAAAACGTTCTAAAAGAATAGTTGAAAGTAAGGATTGGTTATAATGAACGTTAAGACTTAGATAAGTTTATCTAGAAAATTTAAAAAATAATTTATAAATTAATCAGTTAATAAAGTGGTTAATGTATTACTTGACTTAGATTAAAATAAATTGTGTGCATTCCTTAATTTATGTGTTAAAATAATAAATATGGTAGTATAGTTAAAATGAGTATTTTGGTGTTCATTTAAGACACTTAGACGCCTAAATCTGTCGATTGTTAAATCAGAAATTGTTAAGTTTAGATTTATTGAAATATTAATTATATACAACTGATAAAATATAAGTGAATAGTTGTATAAATTTGTATAATACAACTACCCAAATTTATTAAAAGCTTATCTGCATAATTTTATTTTTATCATAGGTTGATCGCTCTAACAAAGCGACGTAAGTGAACCACGTTTTAAAAACAAAAGCATGCCTGTATTGACAACTTTCTTTTGCTATAGATAATACCAACTTTATTTCATAAATACTTTCTAAGTTTCTGAATAATTCATAAATTTTAAAATTACGGTATCAGTTAAGTTTCACAATGGTATACCCAGTGAGTTATTTTTAATATAGCAAGCATTAATCCAAAATGTTGAAACTCTCACGATGTATAGCTTAGATTTTGAAATGACTTATTATTTATTCTTATTATCGTCATTTATAACATCAAAGTTTTGAAAAAATTAACAAAGCCAAATGATATGCATAATTTTTTTTTAACCGATATTATTTCCTTTTAAATACTCGTAAAATATCCTCGATCTGTTTTTACTGAATGGTAAACATAATCTGCTCAGATGATCTAAAATATTAGTTAGACCCTACTTCAGGACATCCAAGACTTTTGTTCGATATTCTCAAAACAATATGGCAGAGAGAGCGAAATGTATTGCAATCATACCCGCCTCAGTGGCGTAGTTGGCTAACGCGCTAGTCGTGTTGATCTCGACTGCTGAGGACGGGGAGATCGAGGTTCGAATCTCGGTTGGGTGAACTGGGGGTGGTTATTCCTAAATAGTTTTCCACTCTCCCTCCACGCAAATGCGGGTTCACTTCCTCTAATCCAACCTTCCCAATTCTTAATCCATTAACGTAATTAGTACTTAAAGCGTATAACCCGAACGGGTAGTAAGACGCGGTGCTAAATAATAATAAGAATAATATTGCCATAATATAATTTCATTGCTTGAACCATGATTTAAATAAACTGCACAGTTAGTGTATAACCCGAACGGGTAGTAATACGCGGTGCTAGAGACAAATTGCACAGCCACACAAGTGGGTCCATGGACTTTATGGTCAAGACAATGAAGATTGCGATTATTTGAATGTCAACCGTTTTCACCCTTCTTTAAATCACTATGTATAAGAGAACAGTTATCTTTCGAATAAGCTTCATAGTTTTCTTCTTTAGCACCACTTCTTACTACCCGTTTGGGTTATAAGCTAGCTCCCTAGTCTCGGACTTAAATGTCAAGCCAATCTTGAATGGTTTGTTGAGGTGACGGACTACGGACTTATGGATCGAGACTCTGTGGACAAAGCAATCTGTGTCTGTGAAGCCAATCTCTCCTTACGGACCATGGGCCTTACTGATACGGAGTAGTTTTATAGCTAGACCTAGTTCACCTCATGTGCGGTGTGCTACACTACAAGATTACACCTACCTAAGCTCGAATGGAATGGGCCTATTTCAAAAGCGAAACTGGTTCATCCCATTCTGGTCTAGGTAGGTGTCGTCCTATATTTAGGGTGACCTGGTGTCTAGGGGTAAGGTTTCGGACTTCTGTGCTGGGGTCCGGGGTTCAATCCTCGGTCCCGGCACAGATTTATCTGATTACCAATCCCTTCCTTCACCTCTGACAAGACATCTTGTAAATGTGGGGAATGCCAGGCCTCCACCGTGGTTCGGATTCCACGTTAAACTGTAGGTCCTTCATTTCATCTCACAATCACCTTACCATTACACATTAGCGTAAGTGCGTATAACCCGAACGGGTAGTAAGACGCGGTGCTAATAATAATAATAATAATAATAATAATAATAATAATAATAATAATAATCCTATATTTAGTGTATCGCCGCATTTGATTAGAAAACTGACCCCGTATGTTGACTGGTTTGAACTAGTAAGTTAGTTAATTACTTGTTTTCTGTCTCGCCAGGAAGACAGTATTCCTCCATGGTCTTCCAACTGCAGCCCACTTTACAACACTCGTGAGTTATACCACGGGACACTCTGCGGGATTTAGAAGGTGTCGATGGCTCTGAAAAGGAACAAATTAAGCTTAGTACATACACCTTAGAGTTCTGGATTAGTAAGCCAGATATATAGGGTTTAAATCCTTGTCAAAACTCACAGTATTTGAATATAATTCCAATCAGCTAGTTAACCAGAAGTGTTATAATAAGCCAACCCTTATAGTTGGCTCGCGCAAAATCTATTATTTTACTACAGTTCAAAAGCTGTTCCGTATTCATCTACCCTTAAAATATTTGTAAACCTGACAAAATCAAATTACAACACTAGTCAAAGTGAAAATATATAATGTAGAGGTTGCTGAATCCCGATATCTCTATAGATATTTTTCAAACTGACATAAAATCTCAATATTACCAAAAAAGACTGAACCCATGAAAATATTCTCCCATTCAATAAATTTAGAATGGATTAAATATTATTTTTAGTATTTGGTAGGGGTATTATTATAATAAATTACCCCCTCATGGTTTACTATTGGTGTTTATAATAGAGATTATTACCACCCCTTGAGTTTAATAATTACTTATTTTCTATTAGTGCTGATTATTTATATTATGACCACCATTTGAGTTTAATAATTCCTTATTTCCCATTAGTGCTGGTCAAGGGGGATTTAATATAAAGTGGAAGGCGACCATATTTTTGAGGCCCATGTTCAATCGTAAGTGGCGCGTAAAAGAATCATTGCTTGGGCTTACTTCCATTAATAGAGTTGTAGAGTTGTAGAGTTTGTGTTAGTTCACGCATGTTCTGTCATTTATGAATTTAGTTTGTCAATCATAAATTATCTAAGAGTGAGTTAAGAAAGTATACGTTAACGTTATCATATAGGTTTATAGATATTACTTTATTATGGAAATGAATGAAAAGTATAAATGATTATAGATACGGTTATTAAACTGAGTGATTTAATGAGCGATATTTGAATCAATATACCAGGGGCTCAAAGTTAAGTTAGTAATCTATGTCCAAGATTTATTTTACAAATTATAACTTTATGTTTCTGTTCTTTATAATACACTCTCTCCTCTAGTACCTAACTATGATCCTTATTTATTATCCTGTTTATTAGTTTATCTACTCATATTGGACAAAGTTTCATAAAAGTGAAATGCCGTGTTAAAACATGTTAATTAATATTTTTTTCATTTTGTTTCAACAACCTTTACTATGTATGTCTGGTTTTATAATCTAATCGAGTGATAGCTAAACAAAACTAATCGTTGAGACTTTTCCTTCGATTTTGCTTCGCATACTAAAATAATCTTAGCATACCTCTAATATTTAAACTTATGGATAAGTATGAGGAAGCTACTATTTTAGAGGAATTGTAACCAAATTTACTCGGAGGGAGAGGGGAGAAACAATGTAGGGAAAGAACGCATCAGTAGTCGACGTTGGTGGTCTTGGGATAAAGTAATCGCCTCAGGACCCGATGTTCATGGGTTCAAACCCAGCTGGGATCAATGGATTTTTCTTGAGCATGGAAAATCCATATCACAGCTTCTTTCGTAGGGGAAATAAAGCCAACGGCCCCATGCCAATTGTGACATGAAAAAAAACACTGGAAGCTATGTGACAATACCTTTCTTGGAAAAATTGGTAGGCCCTTTTGCTCTTGTTCATAGAAATTCTTGTGTGCTAATATAATCAGTCGGTTCAGAAAGTGCACGTTAAATACCTCAGTTAAATTAATAAAATAAAACGCCTCAATACACCCAGCCGGGTTCAAACCCCAAACTCTCCTTATTTTAAAAACCAGACCAGATGATATCGACACCTTGGTCCGTGTGCTCACTGACGCGTATAGGTTATTGCGGCTGGCAGGATTGTCACATTGTGGTCTTAACTCCTGAATCTTACCCGAGTTGTCAGAATTAGACTTGGCTCGCACCCCAGCTAGAATCATCCCACCGGTTTTCCTATAATCTCTTCAAGCCATCTCGGGTGCACGACTTCTTAAATATACTCCTTATCCTTACGTCCTTAAACTAAATCGTTGGTGGTAACACTTAAGGTGGGGATGAAAAGAATACGAGAAAAGGCCAGTGTTTTTGCAGTATTTATATAAAAACTTTATTTGGCTAGGATAAAATATATTTCCTCAATAGAAATATAGAGCTTAATTTTCTTCACATGATGGTATCAACAGTTTTTTAATATCTGTCATGAGCTTAGCGGCATTAGATGACAAACTTTTTAAATTAAGAGAGAAAGTTGTCATTAAATTCCAGGACACCCTTGGACTGATATCCAACACGTCACGTCACGTCACGTCACGTCACGTCACGTCACGTCAACACGTGAAGAAAATTATTAAACTCTATATCTATACTGATTTGTTTTGTTTTGATATAAAAACTGCAAAAAAAGTACCTTTTTTCACGTTCCCTATATCCCTACCTTAAGCTAAGCGTACGAAAAACATTAAATGAAAATATTGTATAAATAAGTTATTTTATTTTATCAAAATTTAATATTTTTTATATCTTAAACAGGACACATCTAAGAACTGTTGTATTACTGGGTACTGGTTTAATCTTAATAATAAATAAGCCTACATTCAATACTGATAAAGGGTGACCTGGTGGTCTAGGGTAAGGTGTCAGACTTCTGTGCTGGCGGCCGGGGTTCAATCCTCGGTCCCGGCACAGATTTATCTGATTTCCGAACCCTTCCTACACCTCTGACAAGACATCTTGTGAATGTGTGGAATGCCAGGCCTCCACCGTGGTTTGGATTCCTCGTTAAACTGTAGGTCCTCCATTTCATCTCACAATCACCCTACCATTACACATTAGCGTAAGTGCGTATAACCCGAACGGGTAGTAAGACGCGGTGCTAATAATAATAATAATAATAATAATACTGATAAATAAAATTAGATATAGGAATTTGTCTTACCCGGTAAATTATTATGTTATCAATGTGGCAAAAATATTAGTTTAGTTCCTCAATAATCCCGTCATATGAGTGCGTGGATTTAGTTAAATAAATTTACCAGGTTTTTTAACTACGCATTATTTGACGTCTCAGTTTACCAAGTCAATATTAACAGTTAATTCTTATCAAAAAACCAAGAAAAACGTTTGTGTACCAAGTAAGAATTGATAGACTACTCTCGTAGTTTAGGGTACTTTGCTTTGACTCCGGTTGATTTTGTAAAATATATTTACTATATGTACAGTAAATATTATTATTAGTAGTAGTACCACGTCTTACTACCCATTCGGGTTATACACACTTACGCTCATGTTATTGTGAGATGAAATGGAGGACCCACAGTTTAACGTGGAATCCAAACCACGGTGGAGGCCTGGCATTCCACACATTTACAAGTTGTGATTAATACACGTGTTGTCAGAGGTTACAGTAGTAAGAGTAGGAACATGAAACATATGTTGTTTTTTGCTGACCTGTCTGCTCGCCGTTGAATGCGTATGGAGTATTGTAGCCTCGTCCCGCACACACAAGGGACAATATATCCGCAAGCTGTGAGCCGCAAGACCGTCTTCTGTTGACTGGCAACGCGGTCGCCATCACCACGAGTAGCAACGTCAAGGGTGACATGATGGGGTTGTCGTTGTTACTGTGAGAGGGAAAAATTCCGGGTTAGTCAATCATAATATATTCTAAATTTTTAGATCATTCAAAAGATAAGCACAAAAGGGTAGGCCACATTTCTCTCTACTTGGAAGTAATAAATATTTTTGTTCATTCTTTAACTCTACATACAAATCAACAAACCCATGCTCGGGGCTGTCATTTCTATTTACTCAAATTGGGAATATAATCAAAATAATATCAACCCATTTTTTAGTTTCTTATGTAAAGAAAGATTTTTATTCCGTGTTAACACCCGTTCCGGCAATACTCATATTTAAAAACTTCGGGGGGGCGAGTGACCGCCGCTGTTAGCGATGATAGTGCCAACATTTTCGGATATAGGGTGTCATGTGGTCAGCACAACAAGCCCTCCAACCATTAATCCCAGTTGTATAAACTGGAGTTGCTACTTATTTATTCAAGTAGGTCTTCTTCATTTGTTCTCACGAGGCTAAGTTTGACTCCGCCCCAGACCCATCATAGATAATTTTTGGAAGTACCGGTGATTGAACCCGGGATCTCCGAATCTGTAACCAGAAACTCTGACCACTAGACCACAAAGGTGGTCACACTTAATTATATATTACGCTAGTGGGCTAGGGTTTAGGGAGGTATAATTTAGATAAAATGTACACACATTTGCGTAGAGGAATGACGGGACACTATATATGAAAATACACCCTCAGTTCTTCCTACCGGAATTCGAACCCCAACGTCCCCGTCACTGCCAAACTAGACGAAATGAGCTTTACATTTATATTGCGTGCCCACCTATGTGAGTGATAAAATATTGAAATTGTGAACTTTTTCACCTTGAGAATTTGTGTCCCCAAAATCAAAAAATGTTTTTTTTCTCATTATTTATGTGCCTATGGGAACCAAAACGGTTTAATGGATTTGATTCAAACTTGATATTTAAATGTTATTTGATCATGGCTCAAGTTTAGTTAATAATCTTTTTTATTATTAATAGTTATCTATCTGCCTAGTGCCATATGATGGCTCTCCGTGGTGTTCTGTCCTCGGAAGTCTTCTTCAAACTTCTGTAACTGCCTCCCACCATTGTGTTATCTATTATCTGGTACCTATTACCTCTTCCTCTTTCCATCCACCATCTTCCAAATCATCCATTAGTAGATTTTCCTTTCTCATCCAGTATTCAACCCACTCTCTCTTCCTGTTTTTGACAACCTCTAATATCCCTTTCTTTCCCCAATTCTCTATAGCACTTCCTCATTAGTTACTCTTTCTTCCCCATTTATGTTTTCCAACCTCCTCAACAGCCACATATCTAAGGCTTCCAATCTCAGGTCCTCCTCCTCCCATATAATGATGCCCCACTCCAAACAAAGTACTTTACAATCTCTTCCTCAATCCTTTATTCGGTGGCCACACAGCAGTAATAGTCTAGGAGCGAGCTCATGTCACGTGTGCATTTATATGTGCTCTAAATTTGATTACAGGGCCTTATTACACACATATAGGAGTGCTAAAAAAATTTGATCACATGACCGTT
This sequence comes from Timema cristinae, assembly GCA_039000515.1. Taxonomy (NCBI): domain Eukaryota; kingdom Metazoa; phylum Arthropoda; class Insecta; order Phasmatodea; family Timematidae; genus Timema; species Timema cristinae. Next base: position 71,743 of record JBCFYV010000794.1, read on the forward strand.
TGGCCACCATATTGGAAAGAGGTCGTCATATTGCTTAATTTTCAGCCTACTGTATATCCGTATCCAGTCAATCTATTTTAATATTTTATAGCTCATTTTAGTCCTTTATGAAAAATACCTTCTTGGCCAACGGTGGTTAAGAGTGTTCTTAGGACCCTGACTCCCCTGTACAGCTTTCAGAATACATTATACCTATTAATTTTCCCTGAATACGCCGCAGTGAATAAGGTAGTCTATGCTAGTATATAATAAATATACAATTTCACTGACGATGTGTATGATTACCAAAATTGGAATAAAATACTCCCTCAGGCATCAACATTTCCTTTGATCCAAATCCTTGGTGCATAATTTTGGGTGGGCTATTTGTCTTACTGCTTGTTAAGGTTATCCGCAGAGCCCTGCTTTTATGGTGAATAAAAAAGCCCAATTTCGTTTTTAAGTTTCCCAAAAGCGGTGAATAAGTGGTGAATTACAAAAATCCTATTTTTGCGACGAAATTATCGAATTAAGACAAAAGCGTTAAAAAAAAGTGGTTTTTACCAAACTTTCGTGATTAAGGTGACTTTGTTGGGTTAAAACTAGACTTCCAGGACAATGTTTTAAACAGGTAAACTAAACATATTGAAGTGAAAACCAAATATTACATTTGTTTGGACAAAACGGTAAAAAAACACTAGTCCGCAAAAAAATGTGCTGTCAACTTATTAAAAAAGTAAGATTTAGCGGCAGCTGGTCTGAGAAAAGTATGTATAAGTCACAAAGACAAAATATTACACAAACATTATTTTTCAATATCCCAAAATATTAGCGCGAATGCCGAAAATCACGACTAGATCGCGTTTATCGAGGACATCGTTTAAAATCGCGAATATCACGGTAAAACGCCGATTTCGCGAATTATCGCGACAATTCTGAGCATACATTTGCAATCAGGGTAACCTGAAATGTGAACATCTGAAAGAAAAAATGCCATATCTAACATTCGCGAATTATCGCGATCTCCACAAACGCAGGGTTCTGGTTATCCGCAATCTTACCATAGCTAAAACACACTATTTATATATTATTTCTTCAAGGAAATGCACCTAATCTCAGACCTACAGGTTTGAGTTGAGTAGGCAAGTCAATGATGCTGGCGATGTGTCAACCAAGTTAGTCTCCATGGTTCAGATAATAATGATGATACGAAATATCCCATACGTCAAACATAATAATTCCCTTTTTACCATGAAAACTTTTTAACTTAAATGCGTAGGCTTTTCCATTTATAGAGCATTTTTAAATCATATTAAGTGCATGTGTTACGAACTAAAAGGGAAATTGGCAATTTCATCAATTGGGCAAATTTCTGCTCCAGCGGAGAACAGGTTTGGTTTTTAAGTTAGTTTAATTTTTGAAGGTTGGGCTAAGCTAAGTTGGGCTAGTTTAATAAAATATCTTAAAACGAGTTTCAGTTACGCTTGTGGTAGATATTTCAATATGTTTCAGTTCATGAAATGTACAATTTTCAACCAGTTCGAAAAATGTTTAATAAAAGAGGCCAGTTCACAAAAATTTACATCGATTTGCCCAGTTAGTGAAATGGGCAATTTCACTATAGGAGTGTAACACACACAATAAATATTTGTAGGAATTTTATAAAATAATTTTACTTACTAGGAAAATATAATATTTCAGGTTTTATGAAATAAAATAATAATTTCAACTCAATTTAAATTGTAATCACCTTTATTATAGTGCTGGCCAACAGTCGCGTGACCTCTAACAAGCCAGCACTAAAAAAAGTATAAAAGTACCTGACATGTGAGCATTATAATTTACATAGTAAAATAAAATAAAATAAGCAATCATAACTAAATAATACAAAAAAGAAAAATGATTATTGAAAATAGGGCAAATTAATAATATAATATAATAATGAATTAAATAAATAAAGGATAGTAAAAGCATAAGCATTTAAAAGACTTGACATAATTTGAAAAATAAAAAACAACAAAAAACCACAAAAAGAAGAGTTATTATGTAATTTTAAATATTTGAGGTAGAACATGTACTGGGCGAATTAATTATAGAGAATTTCCTTAAATAATTCTGAGTCTGGCTTTTGGCGAGAAAAGTCTAATTATACAAACCTAAAATTGGTGTTATGGATACAATGGCCTACGGGTTCACCTTGTAAGAGTTGTTGAGAGAAAATAATTCTGGAATACGAGAGGCCCGAGAAGGGATATGAATATCTACATGGTCAAGGCAAATTTACGAGAAATTTTGCTGTTGGAATTTTTTTTAATGATAATAATTAGTAAATTATAAATGTTTATTAAAATAGTAGTAAATAATATTGTGATATTCAGTTAGATTTTAATTGTACTATGCCAAAAGAGTATATATCCAAGATCATAGTATATTTATATTTCTACTTATTTTCATAGTTAGTAGATTGTAAATATTTATTGGATGATTAAATAAATAATATTTTGAAATCAATTTAGTTTTTAATGTCCACTTATATTAATAATTAGTAAACTATAAACGTTTATTAAATGCTTGAATAAATAATATTTTGATATTCTTGATATTGGAGGATTATAGTAGGTCTTTCTATACCTATTTCTATTTCCACTTATGTTAATAATTTTTTTCGTGATTCTTATTCGAATTTAAGACTAGGGATTCGAAGGTAAAATAAAATATTCTGATTGGATTCAACCCAACTTTAAAATATAGTAACCCCCTATATATATATATAAGAGAGGGGGATTTTGGAATCACGTGAAACGAAATAAATTGTAATTTCCTATTATTGAAATAAAAATTGAGAAACTTTAACAAATTAGTTTTAAAGTAGAATAAAAATATGAAAATCCCACCTAATTAATTGAAAGTGTAGACCCGAGGCTGAACGTCAGCAAGCAGCTTTCTCCGCCACCGTCATTCTTCCCCCCGACATTTACACAAATCAACTCTCAAACTGACTGCCTTCCTCAACACTCTCAATTTGTCTTTATATATACCTGCCCATGTGACATCACCGGCTCCTTATACGTCGACCGACAACGGCCACGTTTCTACGCTGTTTACATCGCTATTATTGGCCACCTTCATTCATAAAGAGAAGTACTAATGGGCGCGTCTTCATCGTCATAGGGACATTCGCCTGAAAAAAAAAAGAGAAAAAGACTACGTATTGTTGGGTTGCCTCGCTAAAAATAATACTATGTCATTAATATCTTTGTAGACATTCAATAGATCGTGCAGTTGTTTTTTTTTCAAGATTAAAATAGCCTATGACGAGGCTTTGACGCACTATTAATATCAGTTACGCATGAGTGTAATAGTAAAGAAAAGATATCTCATCTATTTCTGTCACCATCACTTTTCTAATCGCGATAAGACAGTATTTCCACTTTAGAGGCTTTATTTTACACCGTGTCCTACTAATATTTCGGTTATATTTATACTAATGAGGTAGGAATGAGGAATATATATTTTAGAGAAAATTTACACACACTTAATAAGAAAAAAATCCTCAGTACACTCGGCAGGGATTCAAACCCTATATCACTGGCAAGAGAGGCCAGACGAGTTTGATGCCTGAGATCAGTTGGTAGCTCGTCATACTGCTAACCTTAGAGACACGGCCTTAATTCCAGATATGACTGAAAAATGTACTCGTATTATTGGGAAAACTGGAGCTTCTTTTTTCCCATAAATGAATTGACGAGTGGAAGATTGGAAGCTTGGGTGTTGCGTCTGTTCTAGAACTACTTTTTCTAGCACTACGGCTTACTACCCGTTTGGGTTACACGCATTCTAGACTGTAATTAGTTTGTAAGTCATGTTTTAATACAACCAGTCAGTTCAAAAGGTGCCCATTAAATACCTAAGAAAAATTAATTGAATAATAGCCTCATTGTTGGGCGTAGAGTCTAACGCGTCACTATCATATAATTTATTTTTTCTTAGCATCTCATATTACAACCCGTTTGGGCTTATGTACTAATTACATTATTTGTTTTAGGGATGATGAAGGTTATATTTAAAGGAAATGTACCCAGATTTACGTGTAGGCCGAGTGGAAAGGCATTTGGTAAAAACCACCCCCAGTACACCCAACCGCAGTTCGAACCTCGACCTCCATGTAATCGGCAGTCTAGTCTACTGCGAGAGTAGTGCCTTAGACCATGCAGCCACTGGAGTGGGTCATATCAAATTCATTTCCAGTAACGAGGGATTAGGGGTTAAAATCCCAGTCGGCTGTAATGAGGGTGGTTTTTTCCCCTATATGTTTTTCCTAATTTCCTTTGCACAAATGCTGGCACATTTACTCTAATTTTTACCTTCATCTTCCCTACTCTATTAGTGTAAATATTGTGTATATCCCAAACGGGTAATAAGAGGCTGCACACCAAAATAAAAATATATAAATAACGCTCCAATTAATCTACGCTTGTTCCCCAAATTGCTCATTTTATGCGTTCTGAAAGGTACAAAAGAGAAATTAATCTTGTTCTAGTTAGAATTCATTGTGAAAGGGGGAAAGGAAAAAAGCCGTCGGTCCCTGGGAGTCTTTCTTCGTACCTGAAGATTCTAGACAGGTGTTCGTTTTCAATCAACTTCCCGCCGAGTAACTTGAACACTGGTCAAGTTTCGGATGTTTCACACTTTTAATATCTCTCCCCCCCTCCCACCCAACCACCCGTTCCGCCGTGCCATGACCTCACCATCACCGGTTCAATGGAACTGACTGGCAGTTTTTTGTTTTGTTTTGTTTTTAGCGATATTTCATCCGTGATCGACAATATTTCGTTAATAAAATTAATGTAGGCGTATATCTATAGTTGGCGTAATTAACTTCTATTGATAGAATCTCATCAGGAAATTCAAATAACCAAGTTGGACCGGAAATGCGATTTTATAAGGTTTGGTTTAGTTATCTGTTTACCCTCTTTGCACTATTATTGTTATTATTATTATTATTATTATTATTATTATTATTATTATTATTATTATTTTCAGTGCCCACTTCGACGTTCGAGTGTTTTAAGGAGTTTGGCACAATTTGCATTTGGTCACTGTTGACGAAGTTGGGAATCTGTATCTCGTTCAGCATACCATGGCCCCAAATGGGTAGTAAGACGCGGTGCTAATAATAATAATAGCATACCATGGATGATTTATTACTCTTGCTATATTCTGCATCAGTTGGGCTCGCATCCTGATGGGGAGGTTGGGGTTAGAGTCCCGGCCGAATGCTCCGAGAGAGTATTTTACTGAATGGCTTTCTCCTTTTCGTTAACGCAAACGTGGGTATATTTCCTCTAAATTCTATCATTTTCATATAAAAAAAAATTTTGGTCCAAAAAAATCAAATAATTCTCCTGTAAAAATATAGGGTTCAGTTTTCTTCACATGGTGACCTCAAAAGTTAACCTTAATAACCATAATGACAAACGTACTGGCGTAGCTGTCTTTTAGCAGCCAGGGTGAATGATAAAATGTTACTTTCACATCAACAGATAAATACAATTATTTTATTAAGTTTTGTTTTAGGTAACCATTTATTCACGTTAGTTATTGTAATCATCATCCACCCTGAAAGGTAACAAACAGTCTTACATTGAAAAATTACAGTATGATCCTATCTAATAGGATTTACCATAGTGTAACTCTTCAAGGGACCGCTTTAAGAGAAAATTGAGTGTAGGCTACGAGGAGGGTCGGGATCGCCGGGTTGAGGGTTGGTAGCTCATTGGCTTTGAGTCGAGCTCGACCTCGGGTGACTGCCCTGACCCAGACGGGACAAGAGGCTTCCCTCTGCTTGGGAGATGTTCCTAGTCCGTAAATCCTGGCAGAGTGCCTCCTCGGGTCAGACCCTGGGCAACGTCCGGAGGGGTTACCCCAAAGGGTGGGTAAAATCCAACTTCTCCCACCAAGGGAAACTGGCAAAATCGGGGGGGGGGGGGGGGTTTCACAGGTTTCTGGCGATGACAGGCTAGACGGCAGGCACTGGGTCATCTGTCCCTAAAACGCCCGCTGCGCATGTAATGTGTGTGGCTACGCTCGAAGCACACAGCCATGATGGGTTAGAGAAGCCTTGAAAGAGGTATTTGTTCTCCAAACAAGTGGATGCCTAACCCTGACACGGCAGGTGAGTTTCCACTTTGAAAAGTCCCGGACATAATACAAGGTGTCAGACTAGTGACGTAAAGAGTTATTTAATGTACGGTACAAGAGTGTGCAAGCGTTTGTTGCAAATAATGCCCACGAGAATCGCTGTTCACGTTTAGTTCTCTATTAGAATATTGTACCAAAAAGTGTTCCGAAAATGTTTGCTCTCTCCATTTTACTATTGTGCCACTTGCCCTCTTCTAGCTACATCCCTAGTGAAATGTAAAAAAAAAAACCAAAAAAACATAGGGTTTAGATCCTCTTATTAAGGTTCGACTATGAATTAGAAATTACTATCCATTCATGGTAGGAATTACTCTTTGAAAGGTATTTTTTCCTACCAATATCCTACTATATAATAGATTTCTGGTAGGGAAAAGGGCCCTTCAGAAAACAATTCCTACGATGAATAGACTTAATATATTTTAAATATAAATCTCTCTCCGAGAAATAAGTTAAGTCCTCCCCCAACATCTCATCACAACTTGTTTAGTTGTCCAACACCTTAGTTCAGTCGGTAACAAGTCTGCTCATTGAGCTAATGCCGGGATCGATTCCCAGCACGGCCGAAAATGGTATAATTTGTAAAATATATGTTTTCCCTTTTATAGTGATGAATTATGAATGCCCGGGGGCTGAAAGTTGTGTTCGTTTAATATTTAAGCTAGTAGTAGCTTAAGCTTAAGTCATATGCTGCTAGAATCAACTGGTTCAAAAAGTGGACGCTAAAAACTTCAATTTAATAAAACTGTTTTGCTTTAGCCTTGATGTCTGAAACATTAGCTCAATTTCTAAGTATAAGGTGCTGGATTAGATTCATAGCACGTTATGAAAATATCTTGGTTTAATTGTTCATCCCTCTTTCACAGTGAAATATTGACGGTTGGGGGACTTGACGTTGTGTTTGTTCTGGCGATAAGTTAGTAAATCATGTGTTGATGCAACCAGTTGGTTCAGTTGCTAAATATTCTTAGTAAATAAATAAACAAACACTAAAGTGTTTTTGTTTGGTAATAATATTTACTCTTATGAAGATGGCCAGCTGGATCTAAATTGAGAATGAGCTCACACTTTCAAATGTATGTCATAAAATTTACTAGCGCAATGAATTCGCAAGGTTACAACTTTTACTGAAGCTTATTTATCTCGATTTTTTTCCTTTCTTATTTTGTTTTATAGAAGAATTGGATTAGTATGTGGACGGAATAATTAAGCTCTGCTGGTCCCCGAGAGTGTAATGACCATTCAAGGGCGTCTGCAAACCTAACACATACCGGGTGATCACAAAAATAGAGACGTTCTCCAGATAGAAAAAAAAATTGGAATAAAACATAATATTTGATTGAGTTTTTTATTTTATTTTATTGGAGTAGTTAACGTGCACTTTCTGAACCGACTGATTATATCAGCATACAAGAATTTCTATGAGCGAGAGTGAAATGTCCAACAATTTTGCCGGGAAAGGTATTTACTATTTTCACATAACTTCCAGAGTTCTTTTATAAGCCACAATCGACATGGGACCAACGGCTTGACTTCCTTTCTGAAGGACGTTGTGCTGTGGATTTTTATCATTCAAGAAAAATTCGTTGACTCCAGCTGGGTTCGAGCCACCAACATCGGGTCCTGAGGCTAGCTCTCTACCCTCATACCACCCAGGGCAACATTTGCTTTAATGTTTCTCAATGCGCTTGGGACACATTTTGTTTTTTAAGCATCGCATTCAACACCAAGACTATTGATGGTATTTACCCACATCGATGTGCACCTGGGATAAGACGGTAACCTAGTCTGAACTTTGTTTGCCGGTGATGGCGAAGTCAGGGTTTGAAACCCAGCCGGTCACCTTGAGGGTGTTTTTTACTTAGTGGTTTTCCACTCTCTCTTCACTTGAATTTGGGTACGCCTCTATTAAAATTCTACGTTCCTCATTCCTATCCCGTTAGTTTGAATGTGCAAATAGTCGGAATGGGTAGTAAGACGTGGTTCACAAATAAAATAACCCAAAATATCAACTAAAGGAATTTTAGTGAATACAATTTGGGAAACTAAAGATATGGAAGTGCTTTGAATTATATTTACTAAACTAATTGAGAAAAATTTAATAAGAATTAGAGGACTAAAATGAATGAAGTAATTTGTATTTATGAATACAATTAACTTTACTAAACTAATTAGAAGGAAAGAGTAACGTTTAGGGTACTAAAGAGAATAAAGTGTTTAGTATTTCTTAACCCCATTAGAACCACTAAAAAATTGAAAATAGTGAATCAAATTTATAAAATTAAAGGGGATTAAGTGCTTTGTATTTACTAACTCAATTATATTTACTAAACTAATAGGAATAAGTGAATTTTAAGCTTAACATTTTGAAGTGCTATTCTTTTCTTAACCCAATTAAATCAACTAAAAGAGTGAAAGCAGTGAATAAGATTTAGAGACCTTAACGAGAATTAAGTTCTTTGAGTTTTTTATTTTAATTAGATCTACTAAAATAATTAAAAGGCGTGAATAAGATTTAGTGAAGTAATGAGATTGAATTGCTTTGAATTCTCAACACAATTAGATTTACTGAAATAATTGCAAGAAGTGTGTTAGATTTAATAAAATAAAGAGATACAAGTATAGTAGAGAAGTATAATTTAGGGAAAGTCACTCACATTAGTGTGGAGAGAGGATTGTAAATCCATGGTTATGAAATATTTATATTACAAAATCACCACCAAAAGATATATACATAGCAACCCCCAATATCACCAACGGAAGGTTCGTGAAGTTTTTAATAAGGATTAAGGGTGGACTGAGAATGAATGAGTGTTAAGGATGACCAGTTTTCAGTCGATTTTTTACGTTCCCGGGGAAATAAGAAGCGCCCAGTTGATAGTGTTTCTGTCTATTGATTTTAGGAAGCCATGTTTAAATTTCACAGTGATTAAAAACTTTTATCATAATGAAATTAAGCTTGTTTTCATTGGATGAATGGTACGTTGTAATGTATTGGAGTCTGATTGTTGTGTTTGTCTTAAAGCAAATTAGAACCAATATCCAATAACCAATACAATGGTATCCAAAGGTTTGGCTAATAATTTATTATGTTGATATAACTGTTCATTCACAATTGTTTTTATATTACATTCTATAATCTCATATTAATTATCAACCACCAAATTATTTTCTGAAGATATATATATATATATATATATATATATATATATATATATATGTGTGTGTGTGTGTGTGTGTGTGTGTGTGTGTGTGTGTCAGTGCACATGAATTGCGGAATAATTCATCCGATCTCGGTAAGACCCTTACACTAAGTGCAGACTAAAAATTAAATTCATAATTACTTTGTTCAAAATGGAACATGGAGGTTAGGTTAGTTTAGGTTAAACTAGATTAAGTTAGGCTAGGCTAGGTTACGTTAGTGGCTAGGAGCTGAATGGGATTCCAGGTCGCTCCGCAATTCGTGTGGACCGGCTGACAGGTATAATTTATTCAGCAATTCAAGTGGGCCCTAATTAAATGTCTACTGGCAGGTATACCTTATTCCGCAATTCGAGTGCACCCGTGTGTGCGTGTGTGTGTGTGTGCCTTCCTTCTTCACACAATGTTGAATTAACGCTAAGAGTTACTACGGTTTTAAATAATTTAGATTTAGGACAAGTTCTGTAAATCAATTGGGCCATTCTGAAAGCTCACTTTAAATATCGCTTATAAAGAATATATATATCAAAACATTTCCGAGATAAATCAATGCCACACTTATTTGGTGACGCGTCCACTTATCAAAGCACTTATCAATACAGCTTCTGAAAAGTCTCCTACTTCGAGATAAAATAACACATTTTATAGCTTGCTATTCCAGTGCTATGAATAGTTTTATGAATACCATTTTTACTATCTGTATTTACATTTTCCCATAAGCTTCCAACCACAAGAAACCTACTAGTATAAGTGGAAGCAAACCGAAATTCCTGTACACCTTGAAGAATGTATTACTGTATTTAACAGAGTTGAAGGGATATAATCCGAACGTCCTTGAATTTAATGATACCTTTTCCTCTTCATTTAAAAAGTTTGTTAGATAATGCCACCATGCTCATGAGAGATATTCAACAACTGTTGATACCACCATGTGAAAAAAATATTAAACTCTATGTTTGTACCGGAGCAATATTTTATTTATTTTGTCTAAAAAATTGTTTTGCTATAAAAACTGCAAAAATACTGGCCTTTTCCGCGTTCTCTACATCCCCAACTTAAGTAGATAAATTAGCTAGAACCAGGTGTCGCATTGTGTTGCGTTTGTCTGTATTTTACTTTAGAAAAAGGAGAAATGAGGCCAGATACATTTTTCTGTCATATTTTTGAAATGCAACCAAATCAATTAATAATTATTATTATTTTAAAAGGAAAATACTATAAATCTGATTCCAATTTCGCTGTAGTCAAGTGATATGCTTTCTGGTTTTAGCGCAATCCTGTAGATATTATCTCAGCTAATCGGCCATTAGATGGGCTATTAAAATAGAATTACTGCTCCTACAGGAACAGTCATACTGTCTCGGATTGAAGACTAATATTGCACAAGATCACTGTCAACGGGAAGGTTTAGAGTCCCTTTTGGGGGCCGTGGTATTAGGGGAGGGGGGGATTTATCATTCACATTCTGAAACGAATGATTATCTCAACACACGTCTTATAAATTGAAATAATTGTAGGACACAACAGACAGTTCTTTGTCCGTTATTGCATCAGTTCAAAAGAGAAAAACCCAATTTTATATAAAAAAAATTGTCATGCTAGGAATCTATCCAGGGAGCCGTTGGCAAAGTAGAGAGACGAGCTATCGACTGAGCTAAAGTGTCGTTAAGGTTGGAGCTCGAATCTCTATTTGGTGCTTTGGAGGTGATTTTTCCAATTGGGACTAAAAAAATGTTACTATCCTCTTTCCTCCACACTTTCGGGTGCATTTACTATAAATCCGCCTTCTCATCCTGGCACCTTAAAATAAATGATTAGTAGCTGTGTTAAACGCTAGGTATTGATTAGGAAACTAGAATTTTAAAAATAAAGAATGCATCTTAGTGGAGATGACCTTTTCTCATTATTTATCCTGGTATTAAAATAATCCCCCTTTGTAAGAATTGTACACAACCACAAAAAAAATCTTTGAAATAACACTTATTTCCTTTATTATTCGGTACTACCCGGTAATTGATATACAAGTTTTTAATAGCATTACATTCTTTAAAGTAGTCTGACAAAGCTCTTCAATTTGTCATGGAACCAAGGGAGTATTTTTTTAGGTTTCAAACTCCTCACCCTCCAAAAGTATTAATAATACTTTATTTTTTACGTTTCTACTAAATTTGTAGTGCATAAAATAATATAAGAGTATGGATCCTTTATAAAGTACAAAACCCATATTTTGGAACCAGAGTTGATAGGGGTTTTATTATTTTATTTATTTTATTTTAGGTATTGATATAATATATATCAAAAGCGACAGCTGCAGATACGTGAAAGTAGATCTCGTAACTTTTCTAGCTGTTAGAAAATTGGACTACATTAGCTAATATGAGCTTTACACGCTTCGGTAGTCACGTGATCTAACACGCTACTATGGCAGTAGATTAGACTGCCGATGATGGGAAGATCGAGGGTCGAATCTCGGTAAGGTGTATTGAGGGTGTTTTTTCCTAATTGGTTTCCCACTTTTCCTCAGCGAAAATGTGGGTACACTTCCTATAAATATAATCTTCTGAATCTCTAAATCATTAGCGTAGTTAGTAGATAAGCATATAACCCTAACGGATGGTAAGACGCGTTGATAAAAAAAATTAGGGTATTATAAAGTTCATAGCAAGAATCTATTACTATGTTAAATAAAGACTATAAAATGCACCAAAAGGGACTCAAACGTTTAAAAGTAATTCTTGCTATCTCCAACTGGGGATAAGCCTACAAACCACAGCACTTGGGATTGCCCCCCCCCCCCCCCCCCCAACTACAAATACATTTCTAGTTACGGTCCCGTAGTTCGTAAACACCCACCCAGTACGATGTACCGCTCCCATCAAGGACAATGAGGGTATACGGGGGTAGTGAAGGAGGGGGGGAGTGCCAACCAAATATTATGCACTCTAACCGTTTTGCCAACTCACCAAAGCGTTCTGACAAGAGAGGCTATTGCTCCCAGAAATACTTCCTCCCCCCTTTCCTTCCTGCTCTCGTGGAGAATCCCTACTTTAGTGATGTGTAAGGTTTTTTAAGCCCCAAACTCCGGTGATTGACCTCAATAAACTATAATATCTACATCACCTTGAGAACTGGCATTAAAGCAATCATCAGGTTGTCTCATCGCAGAAGTAGCAGCCCAAGGCGTCGGTTGCCCTAGCAGACTCTAGACTTTGGAGGTCGTGTTTCTGTCTCCAGCCGGGCGCATTTGGAGTTCAAAGTTCCCCACAGCGTGGTTTCTGATTCTCTCCATATACAAACGGGTTATGATTCCCGAACAGGATTCTGCAGATCCGTGTCCTGGATTCAACGAGAGTCTGCAAAAGCTTACTTTTTATTGGTCTGCACATAATTTTTGGACAATACGGAAATTTGTTAAGAGAACTCGTGTATCCAAAGAGGTACCCACTTCGGTGGCCACGTGGTTTAACGCGCTACACTTATGTAAGAATAGACTGCCAAAGACGAGGAGATCGGGTTTGATCCCGGTCAGCAGCACTGAGGGTGGTTTTCCTTAAATTATTTTCTCCTCTCCTTACACCCAAATTTGGGTGTACTTCCTCTCAATTAAATCCTACTAATCCCTAAACCATTAGTGTAATTAGTTCATAGGCGTATAAGCCAAACGGGCAGTAAGACGCAGAGCAAAAAAAATTTATTTTATACCAACCCGACTTGTTTGCACTATATTTCTTAAGTTAGCACGGTTTAACCTATATATGCTTGTATTTGGTTACTGGGATAATGGTTCTGTATTTATTATTATTAGTTTATTTGCTAATGATTATCCAAGGGAGGACCGTCGTTTAAGAACTGAGAATTGTTTGGGACACGTCTATTTAAGTCCTTATGTCAAATTTATCTCAGGGAATAAACTATAAGCTAATTATGTCTATTAGCTTTGAATAAGTTAATTTTTAACTAGGATATCTCCTATGCTCTATGCCTATTATTATTTCTTAATACCGGTTCACATAATCGTCCTTTTTAGAACGAATTCATTGTTTAAGCACCATTTTGTCGTTGTTTTTTTGGAACGTTGTAGTGGGTTCAAGTTATTCTGTCACGTGGTTATATTGTTTAAAGATATTTATTGTTAATTTTGTTGCTTCCAATGTCTGGATGTTCTTTGTCAACTCTCTTGCCAATTAATTTACATGAAATGACTTCTGGTTAGGAAATATATTTGCATTCTTTGTTAAACTTTATTTTAAATAAAATAATTTAACTGACTAATTACTCTAAGTATTTCTCTCTTTCCTAGTACAATTTTTGTGTTGACCCGCTTTGGTAGCAGCTTGGTCTGACGCGCTACTCTCGTGCATGTTGGATTAGACTTCTGATGAAGGGGATATCGGGGTTCGATCCCAGTTGGGTGCACTGGGGGTGGTTTTTGCTATATAGTTTTCCACTCTCCTTCCACGCAAATGCGGGTGTACTTCCGACGCAGTGATAAAAATAATTGTGCTCTATCACGACTTTTATTGTACTGAGGGGTGACCTGGTGGTCTAGGGGTAAGGTGTCGGAATTCTGTGCTGGGGTGCGGGGTTCAATCCTCGGTCCCGGTAAAGATTTATCTGATTACCAAACCCTTCCTTCACCTCTGACAAGACATCTTGTGAATGTGGGGAATGCCAGGCCTCCACCGTGGTTCAGATTCCACGTTAAACTGTAGGTCCTCTATTTCATCTCACAATCACCCTACCATTACACATTAGCGTAAGTGCGTATAACCCGAACGGGTAGTAAGACACGGTGATGATGATAATAATAATAATAATAATAATAATAATAATAATAATATTGTACTGAGCAGTATCATGGCTGGGAATTTTGAGGTAGTGTGAGGTTGTTCATTTAAGCATAGCTTAGGAACAAATTCCATGGCCTCCTCAAACAATGTGTTGTCTAATGGAGGACACGTGTCAAATGCGCCACTAGTGGCGTGTGTCAGGTATGATGATATTTGCCTGTTATGCAACCAAGCTGCAGTATTAAAAACTCAAACATGAACAATTTGAACGTTTTAGCATGGCGCTTGAGGTGATCTTAGCTGCTTGTCTTCACTCATTGCTTTGGCTGAAGACATATTTATAAATATGTTAGTGTTTTTAGGAGAGGAAAGATAATTAACTGTTCCATAATCAGGATATCTGGACTATTAAATAACTAGTTGCGCAAACATATTTAAATATTCGAAGCAATAACTAAAATAAAACTAGGTCTTTTTTTTTATATAGACAGTTGGAACCAACTTTCTGTGTGCATGTGTGCAGAAACGTTGTAACTAGTGTTTAAATGGCGCCAGTGTAGCTCGAAGGCGAAGGTTTGGTTGTAGGTCAAGAATTAGCGTACACGCGTGTTTTGAATAGTTTACACAAGTTAGATTTTTATCTCTCATCTTTAATTTTCCTTATAATCCTCTCCGATAGACACCCTTTTGCAAACTATTTTAATCGGTTATCTTTAAATGTGTTGCAATTTTTTCTTTAGCCTTACAATACCCTTCGGGTTGTACCCATATACGCTTGCGAATAATTAAAACTTTGATAAAACTAGTAGCTTTGATGAACAGTAGACATTGCTCTTTATGTTATTATTCTTACTACAGTCCTAACATTTCTCCTAGGATTTAAGGTCAAAATATTTCCTATAAATCCTCCTTATTGAGACCCCCCCCCCCCTTAATATCTAAAGGGTGAGGAAGACTGAAAATCAGGCAAGAATGTTACCTGGTTGAACAATATAAATTTTATTGTAAGAAAAACAACAATATTACAATAATTAAGAAGGCACAATCTGTGCGTGAAGCGCACCTCTCCGTTAACCATCGGAGTCTATTAGATAACATAAGTAAACAAACATGAAACCTCCTTAGGAGAGTCAAAAACGACACTGAACGTGTCGGGCCCAAAATCTAACAACAACTCCCAGTTCGGGATCGTAACTTTATGAACCTTAGTTCCTTGGTCGTTTAAACTGCTAGTATTATATACAGAATAAGACGAACGGCATAACCGTAACCCCCGCGCAACAGTTACCATGCCAAGTTTAAACATTAACATTTAAAGACGCATGTAGCTAACATGGCGTCACACCAATCCAATAAACCCCAAATGTAAAAGTAACCTAAGTAACATAACAACTTCCAGTATTTAACCCGTTAAATAAAGCTGAGTTTAAATACAACTAAACTAATAAGTGAATTATTACAAGTCGGGTTTCGAACCCGGGTGCACAGGCAAACTCTCAGTGCTCTAATCATAAATAATAATTTATTTAAATAACTAACAAATAAAGTTTGGGCTTGGACCCCAAATTTAGGCGGGTGACGAAGGGCGACGGCCTCTCTACATGCCGCGGTAAGCGCAAGGCATTGCAAGTTTCAACAATAACACAATAATAAGGTTTTAAGAGCCAGAATGATAATTTTGACAAGAATGCCTCCCATGACGCCGAAACTGTAATTTAGATATGTAAACAATAATCCCCAAGACCTAAGTCGCCGTTCACACCTCTTATCCATAAGAAGGTGGGGTAGTAAGTGACCATACGTTCCCGGCGTAGCCGTATATATACAAAATATAGTTCCCAGAGTGGGGGTAGGATCGAAGGAGATGGAAGGTAGGAGAAACATAACAATCGAAGGAATGAGTTGCTTCGAGAACAATATCGAAGCGACCAGATGCTGCGCGCGGCCGTAGACGGAACTATCTTCTTTCTTCGGCTGGCTGGACACGTGTTCGATTCTTGCAGTCGGTCAAGTCGGGCGCGTCGCTCAGTCTGTTCAGTATTACTTCGGAGAGCGGAGGTCAGTGATAGTGTTTTTGTGCTGTGTGATGGTCTTCCGAGAGCGGCCCCCTGGGTTGGTGAGTGTTAACCCATTGATATTTCGTGTAACTCGTTACATTATATTTGAAGTGGAAATTTTTCCTTGGCGAAGAAGTCAGACATATTCAATAGGAAGCCTACATTATAAAATTCATAGAAAATAATCGTGGTTCACTTGGCTTAAGACCATCTCGCCATAAATGTCAAATTTAAAAAAAATGCCCTAGGTAATTGAGATAAGAAAATCCTTTTGAGCAACCACCATATGGAAACGTATAGCTAGATTGTAAAACTATCTAAATATATCATTTGGCCTAGAATAAAAAAAAATGTCTCTGCCAAATTTTGTTAAAAGTGAGCCACATATTTGACAGTTACTGTGGAACAAACAATTAGATTTTTGAGTGGCCACAATATTGAACTCGATAGCCACATCGAAAAACCCTGTGAATACCTTACTTTGTTCAGCCTAGGTCACAGAGAAGGAAAGAACAGATACCCAGCCTTATGGGAGATTTGTGGCGCCCCTCGAATCAGGTAGAACTTAAAATATCCACTGATAACAGCGCTTCCAAGTGAGAATTCTTTGAAACAACTCACTTTCAAAATGTTTCTCATCAGAAAGACAAACTGATAAAGTGAGAGCTAAAAGTTGCTGTCTTGTCTCTCCTAGTACAATAGATCAGGTAGAGGCAATCCCTTACCCCACCTCACCCCCCTTTCATTGGCACAACTTTGCAAACAATGGGGAGGGTTGGAACCAAATATACGATACCAGTGCTTCTACAGTGTTGACATGAGTCTTGGAAATGCACTTGTAAATGAATTATTAAATATTTTGTGACCAGCTTCTGCAGTCACAATTCTTTAGGATTCACCTTTTCGTTAAACTAGACTTCAAATAACTGGGATATCAGTGTTCGAATCCCGATCGTTTGTACTGAGAGTGTTTTTTCTTAATATGCTTATAATTCTCCTTCAACGCAAATACGGGCACATTTCCCAAACATTTTACCTTCCTCATTCCTTATCCATTGGATTAAATACGCGGATAGCTGTAAGGGGAAGTATGACACGTGTACACAAAATATGTCAGGAATTAAAATTAAATACTTATGTTGTATAGGTTGCATTTATTTTTTACATTTAGTTGTCAAATGAATACAAAATATACATGGATATGCTACTTAAATTTATTTTTTAAGTTAAATACATAGAAAATATAATAAAAAGAGTTTCCTAAGTATATATTGGGTATCGGTAATACCTTCTTATTTTAAACACTGGAAAGATTATATTCAACATTATTTTATACAAATTTAAATCAGTTTATAGTAAAATCAAGACTGAAAATTAAGCTTATTTTCTTAAACGCTCTTTTAGGATCACCCAACAAAACGATCATAATGTTTTGTCCAATTATTACACTCTTCCAACACCTTCTCGTGTCTGTATGGAGAATTAAATATCTCTTAATTTTAGTAAAAGGGAATACAAATATATATTTTTTTTACTCTGAAAACTTTTTCAATATAAGATTATTTTACTATAAAATAACAATATTTTAATATATTTAACAATCACAGATTTTCTTAAAAATAAATATTTATATCAAAATAAAATAGAGTTTAGTAATGTGAGTAAAATTATTGACAGTACAAGTATATATAAAAATACTCTTAACTATACCCAAATATTGTACTAATCACAGCCATAGTTACAAAGTGTTTTGTGTAAAAATTATCTACAAAGATGTAAAAAAAAAAGTTCTGTTTATATAGTTTGGACAGGCTTGAGACTAAAATTATGATCACTAGAATTAAAAAATCAATACAATAATAATAATAATGCAAAAATATGATTTAACAGAAATTTGATTAAAATATTGTCAAATAAATTTGGACATTGATATATTTCATAATATTCTGGTCACTTTGATTTCATATTGTACTAGATAAATTTTTGACATACAATCCCGAGCCAACCATGGCAATCACAAACTAGTTTTGGCAATTAATAGATACGAAATCTAAACAAGAAAATATTACTTAATCTATAAACTGAGTTTTAAACGAGCGCAATCACAGGGTGGCCGTTGTGCCCCATTGACAAAGCAAACTTTACCTAAGCAAGATAATAGAAAAATGTTAGACAAATTAGCATCACATTTCACCAAAGAACATAAATTAAATAATATACTCGGTTACAGAAACATATTAAATATGAAGCATCATGATTTTCCAAAGAGAATCGTGACCACCAAGTTATGTCGCCTGAATTGGTTTATTTTAATAGTTATGTCGCTCCTAGATATGCGATAACTGCTATGTATTTGTAAATCTAATGTATCCACTTTAAAATAGTCTTTAGTTTGCGTATTCATTTACTTTTAGTACTTTATACTATTTTCCTCTACCTTTACAAAGTTAGTGTTCCACCATATCAAGTTTTTGGTGTTTAGGGAACTTGTAAGGACCACTCCCATTTCCCAGCAGTAAATTTTATAAATTACAAACTTCCCAACTTGTATGGTTATGTTGGGTGTTCTTTTTGCCAACTTGGCAAATTTAATTTTTCCTTTATGCATAAAAGTATATTTTCATTTGGGAAGATGGTAGTTTACTCTCATTTCAAAACGCCTCTCTCTCCCTCCCCCTTCTTAGCTCCCACAATTCCAATTAGAGTTTTTAAGACGTATTTGATTATCTTATAAGCTATTTCAATCTGACCACATAAAAAAAGAGTGTTCTATATTGGTTGTATACATTTAAAGCGCTTCCATTTCCTGGGCTTCAATTTTGAAATTGTATTTTTTCAGGCTTTATTTGGCTATCCGGGAAGGTCTATTGAATTACATGGCGATATTTAAAGTGTCTACCTCCACAAGAATTGTATTTATATAGCTTTGGAAACATTTTTAGGGGAATTCCCTCCCTATTTTCCACTCCTTCATTTTGAAATTTAAGAATCCAGCCCTTGATACTTTTTGAGTTGATCCTTATATCCGCCTGACTAATGTTAATTAGTTAATTAGTTAACCCCCATATCACCACCCTCCTTAGAAATAAATAATATTTGAAATGTGTTTGTGGTTATTTGAAATTATACCTCTACACTTCTAACAAATTTAAATTTTCTACCTCCTACTTGTACACCCCATCACCCGCCACCCTCCCCCTAATTCCCTATTTCCTGTAGACTCATTTGAAATGTAAAATGCTCAGCCATAAGTATATTACTTGTGATTTTTTAGTAAAAGTTAAATTTTTTGCAGATATTAATTTTTGTTGTTGTTTAAGTGTTGTGGGAATAAATATTATAAAACTGTTATGTTGCGTTTTAACGTCTACAACCCTCTTTCTCTATTATCATAGAAGCTCCGTCTCAAACATCATGGACAAAATACTTTCTTTCTCTCTCTGAGTAGCAACCTAAGTCACTACAACAATGTTGCCATCTCCTTCATGTCTTTGATTCTCCAACAGACTTATTTAAGGGGTTAAAAAATAACATTTTATTGGAAGTTTTTTTATTTACAATCACAATTGTTTAATTTAAAACATCCATAACAACAACAAGCAGCAATATTATTTAAGTATTTTGACCAATACATATAAAATACATCTAACATCTAGAAAATGTGTAGGAGCCACCTCGAAAAGGGCACGCTGAGAGGGGCTAGAACGTATATTGACAATGTCGCCACAGTTTTTTATCTGGCAATCTTACTCTTCCAACAAACTCGAGCACAATAACATTCGGTTATCTTCCGCTAGCATAATGTTATAACTTTTGTTATTCACAATTTTGTTTAAGCACTTGAAACGGTTGTATTCCTCAGGTCTAACGCACTGCACAATACCTCCTCGTCCCAACAGGCATCCTGGTGAACAGCATTTGGAGGTGTTTGATGTTTGTGCCGAATAAGATTGGAGAACTTTTCGTAGAATCCGCAACATTTAAACGGCATAATGTCAATTGGAGATGCAGAAAAATAAACACTCTTGCTCTACTCACAAACTACATTCCCTCTTCTCACCTTTTACAAAATGTCACTGGCAGAGTGCTACAAACACCTGAGCACGTCTAGTTTATTAATTCCCTTTTAAACATCATACTTTGTCCTCCGAGATAGATCATACAGCGTACTTAAGATTTAAATCGCTTATAAGCCAAATAATAGATTGATTTTGGAAGGAAAACGTTACCGAAACGGTCCAGACCAAGTATGTAGTCGTTGGGCGTTTCACCTATAATTTTAACATTTGAATAAATTTTTGTACATTGTTAAATCCTCGAGATTTACGGGTTCTTCGGACTTTACCTCCTGTGGTGGCGGGCACGCAGGTGACTGGTAGGTAGACGACTCTGGTTGCGGGTACTCGGGCGACTCTGATGCCTGGTAGGTAGACGACTTTGGCGGTGGGTACTCGGGTGACTCTTGGGGCGGCGGGGCGGCGTCGTAAAGGACGGAGGCGGCGGGTGGTGGAAGGGTGGTGGTGGAGGGCGTGGCAACACCGCCAAAACATCTCCTTTGAGGAAATTGTAAACGGTGCACGTCATATCACACATGTATGTCTCCTCGATTCTCTCATAGGGTAGTACTTCCATCGCTCTTATCATGTGACAGCTCGAGTCGCAAAACTCGTTAAAGCCTCGCTCCTCTATTTTGTAAATACCTGTCTATCACTCACCACCACACTGTGAACATTCTACCCCGTCATATAGGCACGCCCCTCAATCGTATGACCCACAAACATTAAATTAATATAGCCTGTTCTAAGCATGGTGAACGTATCTGAGAGCTAAACGTTCTGTACTAACCGCACCGCTGCCCGTTGTTGTCGTTGTTAACTGCACCGTCACTTAAACGCGTTCAAAGTTCACAATGGTAGGTGGACCGGGTTTTACTCCGGCGCAGGTAAATACCAGTTTTTCTTTATTTAACTCACACACGTCTTCATCTGTAAGAGTACCAAACCGACAGGGTAGAAATACACAAAACTCGCCGTCTAGATAGGCTATTAGGCGTCTCTCGAACTTTGTATTGACGGCTTTTAATTTATCCACCGAGTACTTTTGATCTACGGCTAGATCACACAATTTACGGTCTGCACGGCGTCGGCAATATTTACCAGCTGCTGTAACTTGTCCATCTTGAACCGCTCTACCACGTTTATAAATAGACAACCAAGTGGTCGCCCCTCTTCATAGCCACCCCCTTCCTCATTCGACGTCACACGGTACGAGAAGAACAGGTTCACGATCTATTCTTGTCTCGACTTGTCTTGTCTGCCCGCCAACCTGTCGCCAGGGAAAAACCCGTTGCCCGGGTCAATGACCTCAATATCTATTCTTGTCTCAACTCGTCTTGTTGGGCCGACATACTGGCACCAGGGTTGAGACACACTGAACTATTTCCCGATCTATTCTTGTCTCGTGAGCCGCCGGGTCAATTACCTATATATCTATTCTTGTCTCAACTCGTCTTGTCGGGCCGACATACTGGCGCCATGGTTGCGACATAACACGCAATGATTACGTCATTGGGAAAACCAAAGGTTGTCAAAGTTACGATCTATTCTTGTCCTGACTTGTCTTGCCTGCCCGCCAACCTGGCGCCAGGGGAAAACCCGTTGCCCAGGTCAATGACCTCCATATTTATTCTTGTCTCAACTCGTCTTGTTGGGCCGACATACTGGCGCCAGGGTTGCGACATAACACGTGATGATTACGTCATTGGGAAAATCCAAGTTTGTCTAGGTCACGATCTATTCTTGTCCTGACTTGTCAACCCGTCATACTGGTGCCAGGGTTGCGACAGGAGGGGGGGGGAGTGAAAGGCAGGGGAACCATTTATCACACTCTACCCCGAACGGTCGTCAGGAGAGGTTCGTGCTGGACAGAGCCTTGTGCTGGAGGAAACCAATGTTCATTTTACCCCCGACAGCCATGGCGCGAGGTTCGTGCTGCTTGTTCCGGGACAGAGCCTTGTGACGGAGGAATTAATGTTCATTTTACCCCGACAACCATAGCGCGAGGATCGTGCCACTGCCTCATGCTCCCCAAAATAAACTACAGCGCCCTAATCGATGAATAAAAACTCCAACACCTCAATCCTACCAATTAATTAATTAACAATAATTAATTAGCAATAATTAATTAACAATAATTAATAATCAAGAACCAACATGTCCAGGGTTGGTGGGTGAGGGGGCTGTAGGGGGAAGAGGGGGAGGTCATGAGGAGGGAAATGAGGTCAGGAGGGGAGGGGGAAAACCAACAGCCAATCAGAGAACAGAAGGAGGGTCACGTGACCTGTCTCGGCTAATCAGAGCTCAATGTCATACTGGAATGTAAGGGCCATCGGGCTACTCCCGGCGATAGACTCAAGCCGTGTTGCGGGCTACAGTCAAAATATATATTTTTTAGCAACGCGTCTTATTACCTGTTAGAGTTGTACGCTTATGTTTTAAATAAATACAGGCTATATTTAAAGGAAATGTATCCGCATTTACGTGGTGGAAGATTGGAAAAAAATTCGGAAAACCTCCAACAGTACACCCGGCTGAGATTCGAACCTCAATCTCCCCGTCATAGGCAGTCTAATTCCTTGCGAGAGTAGCAGGTTAGACCACGCAGCCACTGAAGCGGCTCACAACCAATAGAAACATGTTTGCTCGCATTATAATATTCTATAACTTTTTTTTGCGGCATGTCTTACTACCCTACGGACTATGTATATTTTAAACATTTTAATAAGGGAATGTGAGAAACCATCTAAGACAGTGTTACCAAACTGGGCCTCATGAAATTTTCCAAGGCGTTCGCCAAAATATTTCTGTAATGGCGGATTTTTTCAGCACTTTATGAGAAAATGGGAATTATTTACAACTGTTTATTGTCTTACACTGAAATCTGGTGGTTGGTTATATCGAGTTAGAACTCATACAAGATTTTTATAATTTAAACACTAAGTTTTAGATTTTCTTACCAACCATCCCTTTCAAAAAGCAAAATGCATGCAAGATCAAATGTGGCTCAAGGCTTTGGCCTAGTTGGCAGACATTTGCTCAAAATTGAACAGTTTAAACCACTCTTTGCAGGGGTCAAATATTAACGTTTTTACTGTGCAAGACCGTATCAAGTCGTTCATAAAAAAATTAACTTTTGAGAAACATGTTTAGTTAGCAATCAAACGGAGTGATTTGATACTCATCACAACTTCATGGTAGAAAATCAGTTTTCTTTGAACGAAAATTTAAAGAACGTGGTTATAGAACACTTGAAGGGACTTGTAAAAACTTTGAAAGAATAGTTATTTCTCAACTATAATAACAATTGGATTCGCAATACCTTGGAAGAGACAGCAGTTTTGAAATTCTCCACATTAAGCGTGAGTGAAAAAGAGCAGCTTCTTGAAATTTTTACTGAGTTTGAATTAAAGAAAAGCTATACATCTTTGTCATTGGTATTTGGTTAAGTTTAAAGGAGAAGTTCTCATTGTTAGAGAATAAAGCTATTACAGCTTTGTTACCATTTTATTTTTCTTCTTATGCCCCGATTTTAAAGATCTGTGCCATCCAAAGCAAGTGCATCCTTCTCACTAAGTCACGCGAAGAAATAAGTAACTGTTTAAACCTTTAAAAATAAAAGTAAACTTTAATCGACATGGAATTCTGTGATTAAAGGAGGGTATTTCAGTTATGTCAAAGCAGCACTTTCAAGTACCACTATAAAAAATATGTGAAATCGGATGAAATTGTGACAGTAAAGATAAGAAAATTTCACTACAGTGCATTTCTTATTTAATTTTAGTTTTAATTTTTAAAACAAATCTATAATTATTTGAACTTTTACTTAAGTAGTATCAATATTATTTGATTATATTTGGTAAGGTATTCCAAAGTACCTACCGAGTTATAGTAGGTTAATTTAAAGGTATTAAACATTTTAATTAAAGTTAATAACTACATTTTATAAAAATTAAAATTAAAATTAAGTGTGTGGCTATGAATATTTTCCAGGGAGTTTGTGCAACTTAGATGTTTGTGAAAGGGGTTTGCGAGTCAAGAAAGTTTGGGAACCGCTGGTCTAAGAGAAAGAAACCTCTCTGAATAGCTAGTTGGAATTTGAACCCTGACTTCCCCAACATTGGCAAACTAAATCAGGCGTTTAATCCACGTAGCCACTAATGCCGGTCTATAATAGCTATTTGATGCTATGTATTTAAA
This sequence comes from Timema cristinae, assembly GCA_039000515.1. Classification (NCBI taxonomy): domain Eukaryota; kingdom Metazoa; phylum Arthropoda; class Insecta; order Phasmatodea; family Timematidae; genus Timema; species Timema cristinae. The sequence goes on from JBCFYV010000794.1 coordinate 96,223, forward strand.
ATCATCAATGACCCGCCTCGGTGACGTAGTTGGCTAACGCGCTTGTTTTGAGCTCGACTGCTGAGGACGGGGAGATCGAGGTTTGAATCTTGGTCGGGTGAACTGGGGTGGTTTTTCCTAAATTGTTTTTCACTCTCCTCCACGCAAATGCTGGTTCAATTCCTCTAATTTAACCTTCCCAATTCCTAATCCATTAGAGTAATTAGTACTTAAAAAGCGTATAACTCGAACGGGTAGTTAGACGCGGTGCTAAATATTTAAAAAAAAAAATTGTAATGTATCCATGGAATAATTTAAAAATTGTTTTTTCCCTTTGTAAATTTAAATTTCCACACTAGTATTAAAAGTTAAAACAAAAATACAGCGTAGTTTTAAATAGTTCCAAGTGTTTCGGTTATTTAAAATTACGTAGTAAACACTAAAGTTAAACTATTGTATTTTGTATGACTACGTGAATGTAGGCTGGAGTGATATTAAGATATTACAGACAAACGGGCTGGTCAGCTATGTCTCGTGGGCCGTGAGTTTGTAAGTCCTGCCTTATCATTTGATCACTTAAGTGGATTCTGTCTGTTAGTGAAAGTTGAATCAGTTCGAAATTTTAGTTAATCATAAAGGGCCCATACATATAAATACATTTATGTACAGTTTATTGAAGCAATTATTCAACATATTTTATACCCTACACGCCATTAATTTATCTTAAAAGTTCGCAAGCTTTTTTATTAATTACTACGATGTGGTAGTGTAGCTCATTAAAATAAGACTATAGTCTAGTCTGGTCTAATATTGTCTAATCTAGTCTAGTCCATTAAATTATTGGTGTCACCTTACAGTGTAAACTAATTATAGGTTACATAAATATTATTTTGATACGCGAGATACAAAATAAATAGGTATCTCAAACTGCTTTCTATTTATTATCTTACATCTGTTATTAATGAATGGTACTTTAAATGGAAACTAATGAGTATAAAACTTTACAAATAAAATTTTAACGTTATTTTATCACACTAATTAATACTCGATATTAATTTGTTTTATCTGTTCGATCTCTTAGATATGTTGCTGGGTATCTTGCCTGCAAGATAGAGCGGAAATTTCATTGTAAACTCTGCAAGAATACATTGACAAAGTGTGATGCCAACATGGAGTCAGGGCATGATTATTTAATTTTTCATAGAGCATATATTAACAAAGGGCAAGATGACTTAGGGAATCTCAAATCCCTACAGATATGTTCACACATATCACGGACCTTGTCCTAGAAACATTTATTGAGCAATTTCCTGATGTGCAACACAAAGAAGGTATTGTACATATAATGTTAGGAAAGGCATTGTTGAGGAAAATAAGGCTAGTATACCCTCACTGGCTTAAACAATGCAACAATCACAAGCTATTTGCACTAAGCCACCTTCTTAAAGTTAGAATCCACAAACACTTGCAGTGGACTGCAAAGGTGAACATTCATTGTTTAGGGAAACCGACGCAAAAAATGAAGAACGTATTACACCAATAATTTCATCTCGTTGAGTGAATTTGGGAGAGTTGAATACTTGTGACTAAGCTGATATTGAACCCAATTAAATTTAATAGCTTAACTGTGTTTTTCACATATTTCTATGAATCTAGACTATTGTATCTAAAGTAAGATTTGTAGCGTGTTCCATTTCGAAACGTTGAAATAATGTAAGACTTTATAATTTGTATTAATTGTGATTGTGTTGCAAACAAAACCAGCCTTTTGGCTTAAACTTTAGGTTAAAAACTTTTGACTTTTTAATATTAGGTTTAGATAGGAGTATATTTAAATAAAACACTTTAGTTGTTAGTCTCTAAAAGCTCAAATATGTATTGTACCTAGCCAAACATTCTTCATAAGACTATATAACTATAGTTGGTAAGTTAAAAATAAATACAATATTCAAATAATGGTACATTATGACAATATGAACTCGAAAACTTACATAAGTGGACAATGTAATATCAACTACTTTTTACTTCTTAAATTGTGATTATTTTACTCCATAGTGCCATTGAAAGAAGTTTTAAGAATGTATAGAAATATGTTTTCACTACTAAAATGTAAAGTGATTTGTGCTCATATTACGTAAATAGACACTTTTTACTTTCTCTAGACCACTTGAAGAAGGAATTATTGTGATCGTAAAAAATCTAGCTCAAAATGTTGATAAATGTCAACCTCCCAAAACTGATAAGATCCTTACGTTATTTATGGATGGTCCTTAGCTTCCGAGCGATTGGCAAATATATCCTTTTAAATTGAGGTATCAGAAATTGGGATTTGATTATTATGCTTTTTTATGAACAATATGTTTCTGTAAAATATGAATAATACCCAATATGTTTATTTCATATATGCCTTTTGGTGGAGCGTGGTGCTCTTTTTTTCCATCATGTTGGTAGTACTAGTTACTGGACTTAATAATATGGTAACTAGTTAATACTACACACATTATAAACTAGTTTGTAGTTTCGTTTTTATTACAACATTATTTCTCGCATAGTAGATACAAAAACTGATATCATAGAATAATTATCTATTAAAAACATTTATCTACGGCTAATTTCGGCCAAATAGTAGCTTTAAACTGCCATTTAAAAATACTATATCTAAATGTTAGGAGTATTAAGGTCCTCACACACCGGCATAGTATCGTATACGTGGTATCATTGCCATGACGGTCCCGCTGTCCTAACAGCTTGTTTCCTCCACCACACCTTACAATTCTCCTGAGTGCAGCGCAGATAAAAGAAGCGAGTGTATTGTTGCTGTTCTGTTAATTATAATGAGCTCTGATAAGGACATTGTGGAAGCGGCTATGTTGCTGGAGGCAGAGAAAAATAAGTGTATAAATGATATCAATAAGAAAATAAAAGTGTTTGGTGTTTTTTACACTGTTTGAGGATGTAATCCTCGACGATAACAAGTTTTTCATATACTATAGTTAGAGTTTGGCGCATTTGCTATTGAGGAACATCATGAGAAAAAAACATAAAAGGATGAAGGTTGAATGTGGTGGGAGATGGTTGCTGTTGTGGAACATCACTAGCAGAAAACATAGGAGACTAACAGATGAATGCAGTAGGATGCGGTTGCTGTTGAACATCAAGAGCTGGAAGCATTGGGGCCGAAGGTTGAATGCAGAGGGAGGCTGTGGCTGTTGAGGAACACCAAGAGCTGTTTGACGAGGCATATAAAGTAGATGATGGGAAGCAAGAGGATACATTGATTGTTGAGGGAGTTGCTGAGGAACATTTTGATGAGATAGAGGTATCATGGGTAGCTGATTGTTGGATGTATGGGGTTGCAATGCTTGTTGAGGGTTAAAGTGAAAATGTCCAGGGTAATAGCTGGACTCGCATTCTAATACTTTTCTCTCATACTGAGAGACCAAGTTAAATATTTTAGCCTTAGCAGATACTTGAAATTATTTGGGCAACTGTCGAAATGATTCTTCAATGGCTGAAAATAACTTAGTGATGTGTGAGAGGAGTGTTTGAGAGGGTGTAGTGGGGGGTAGGCAACGGCTGCCATGACAGTATCGCAGGCTACGTGTCTTTCCGCTTTCAAAGCGGAATGGAAAACCACTCACCGTACGTATACGATACTATGCCGGTGTGCGAGGACCTTAAAGAAACAAATTTGAGGATTTATTATGTTTTCTCTCTTATAATAACTAAATATTGATATAATAATATCAAAATGAGCGTGGATTTGCGGGGATGAGACATTATTGTTCCAATTTCCAAACTACAAGGAAAATTTTTCCTGTAGAGACAATAAATGAGGTGGGGAGTTTGTGGATTTGTTCGAAGAGCTTAATGGTTTCAAACATGTAAACTTAAATTTTTTAGTAAAGGTTCCTTTTCGGCCTAGACCAGAGATAGGACCGGATTTTGTGAAATTCGCCCAGTAAGGGATGTAAAAGGGGCGTTGAAATTTTCAAAATTCACTGACCACACATATTTTTAAATGGTGGCCTTGAAATTTAAAATGAACGTCTCTTTATAGAATTGGGTGAGAACAACTTTAGGATTTTTCAAATTTCATCGCCTAAATTGGTATAAAGGGGCAAAAAGGGGTGGTAAATTCCATATACTCCAATCATGAAATTTTATATATAGAGGTTTATCAGGTGGCAGAATACTAATATGAAATTAATTTATGTACGGCATCCACATGATGGGTCCCAAGGTGCGTTGAAGAAAAGCGGGTGGGGTGTCAAGACTACCAAAACTAATATGAATAACTACTTTTCAGGGTGGTAGAAGATTGAAATTATGCAAATAACCAATGGGATCACTCCAAATAATTATAAATTATGAACATTTTTATTTAATATGTAGGACCCTGGAAATAGGGTAGGGGATATAAACAGACTAAAAATCTTTAATGTGTGCTAGAAAATTTAAGTTTGACAGTCGGTTAGGAGGACAACTCTAACCAAACACATCTTAAAAATCTAAATTAAAGGTAGAAAAATGAGTTTTAAAATTTACAAAACTAATAGAAACAACTAATTTCCATTGAGGTAGAAGATTGAAATTTGGAGGTAAAGTAAAGGAACCTTGCTAAACAACTATCAATATGTACATTTTTAATTTTAAACGGGATTCTGGGAAATATGGGGAAGGGGAGTGGGTTATATAAATAAAAACAATAGAATATTTAAATTTGGCAAGTAAGAAGAAGGAGCTTTCACAAGTAACCAAATAAATCTTAATATTATTTGAAATTTCTATGCGGTAGTTGAAGAAATGGTAGGCGAAGACGACGTGCTCAACATTTTCATAACTTATACATTCAGCTACTTATTTGTGTGGTAGATAACTCAAATTCATAGGTATGGAGACTACTCTAAATAAATATGGAAAATTGTAAATTTTAAACTTAGACAATGGGAATTGGGGAGGAGCTAGTTACAGCTAGAAATAACTTTTGAGATGAGGTTGAGATTAAAATTTGAAAGACAATTAGAAATAAAATTTCAGGTAACCAAATGAGTAGTGGAATTTAAAATTTGTCAGAGTGGGTTGTAAAAAGTGGGTTGAGTGGTTAAAAACTTACAAAACTACTATAAACAACTTCTTCTCAGTGTGTTATGAAATTAAAATTCTGCATTTAGCCAAAGATAACACTTCAAATAAATATAAAAGTCCTAACATTTAAAAGTTTAAAATTAGCAGTCCAGGAAATAAAGGGGAGTTTAAAATAAATATAAAGTATGCTAAATAATCTAAATTTGACATGCTTGTATAAGTACGGCTTTAAATAACCAAATAAATATTAAATTTGAGATTTTGTGGGAGTTAAAGAAATGGGACGCAGGAGGCTAAAATTTTCAAAGCCAGTTGATAAATTATTTATCTGTGTGATATAAAACTGGAATTCGTCCAGCAAATACAGGGACCACTCAAATTAACTACAATGGCTGAGCATTTTACATTTCAAAATGAGTCTACAGGAAATAGGGAAGGAGGGGGAGTGGTGGCGGGTGATGGGGTGTACAAGTAGGAGGTAGAAAATTAAAATTTGTTAGAATGTAAAGGTATAATTTCAAATAACCACAAACACATTTCAAATATTATTTATTTCTAAGGAGGGTGGTGATATGGGGGTTAACTAATTAACTAATTAACATTAGTCAGGCGGATATAAGGATCAACTCAAAAAGTATCAAGGGCTGGATTCTTAAATTTCAAAATGAAGGAGTGGAAAATAGGGAGGGATTTCCCCTAAAAATGTTTCCAAAGCTATATAAATAAATTCTTGTGGAGGTAGACACTTTAAATATCGCCATGTAATTCAATAGACCTTCCCGGATAGCCAAATAAAGCCTGAAAAAATACAATTTCAAAATTGAAGCCCAGGAAATGGAAGCGCTTTAAATGTATACAACCAATATAGAACACTCTTTTTTTATGTGTCAGATTGAAATAGCTTATAAGATAATCAAATACGTCTTAAAAACTCTAATTGGAATTGTGGGAGCTAAGAAGGGGGAGGGAAAGAGAGGCGTTTGGAAATGAGAGTAAACTGCCATCTTCCCAAAAGAAAATATACTTTTATGCATAAAAGAAAAATTAAATTTGCCAAGTTGGCAAAAAGAACACCCAACATAACCATACAAGTTGGGAAGTTTGTAATTTATAAAATTTACTGCTGGTAAATGGGAGAGTGGTCCTTACAAGTTCCCTAAACACCAAAAACTTGATATGGTGGAACACTAACTTTGTAAAGGCAGAGGAAAATAGTATAAATGTGTCGAGCTAATTATTATTAGCTCGCACAAGTCATTGATTACGTAAACCCTTAGTGTAATATCTTCACGCCACCAATTATTTTCCTCCAAGTTCTTCATATATTCTCAATTGGTTCACTATCTTAAATTGTTCTTCCATGGAAGAGGCGCTTTATTCGACATTCTTTTGTTTAGTCTATCCCCTCTTCTTTTTATAACTGATCACGCAGGCGCAGTTTTAGTCCCAAGCAGACACGGGCTCGACTCCTAGCCCCGTCAAACAATATAGTATCAAGTGTATTCCCGAGCTGGGACGAGCTCGCCGCTTCATCCAATCTCTGGACACGCCGTGTGGTGTTACGTGCAGGCTCAGAGCCGTCTCGCTTAGTTCTACATAGAAATATGGTGAACTCTAGAACACTACACTAATGGATAAAACTACTATTTTGCTTGAGTACAGTGTATATGTTTCACGCTCGACCTAGTCAACCAGCAGTACGACTGGTAATAGCTGGTCTAATTGAAGCGAATGGACTTCCGTGGACCCAACCTTGGGATCGTGGCAGCTAGCCCTCCCCACATTAATTTGGGTTACTAACCATCTGCTACATCTGATATGGTGTGGTTCTGACTCGCTCACATCCACGCTTCTCTCCTACCTACTGCAACGTTTGTCTACTCTTGGTACCAAAGCGGTACCCTCTGTCGACTCGGCGCCTGGTACCACCCTGGTACACCCCTGGCGCTCATCCCGAGTATCTTGCCGACATGCCGCGGAGCCTGCTGGACTGCTGCATTTGAGGTGTGGGTCCTACTCACTGTCGATCCACGCATCATTCTTACCAGCTACACTATTGGTCTACTCGTGGCACCGAGGCGGTACTCTACGCAGTTATCACACCTGGGTACACACCATCTTGGTACACCCCTGCTCGCACACTCACTGGATCGTGCCTGTAGCCACGGAGCCTGCTGGACTGCATTCGATTAGAGTGCATGGGACTGGAGGCTGGACATCTGCCCTGCCTTCAGAGCTTGCGACCTGATATAGAAGGAATGATCAGGTGTTGTAACTAGACCTACCAGGGGAAGGTTAGTCACTAGCTAGACTGTCTGGCTAATCATCTATTCGACGATCTATTTACTAGTGCGTGTGAATGTTTGTCACTGACGCACACTCTGATCCTATAGACAGCTCTTTCAGAGCGGGGCTTCAGTTATTTCCAAACTAAGGGCGAGTTCACATTGCATACTAAAAGTGCTTAGAGTTATGGGATTAGCTGACCTATGTGTTTTCCGAGACTTTAGTAGATGCTAGTCTATGTTTATATTTATGTGTTAGTATATTAGGTATCCGTTAGACAGGTTATTAAGCTGCCCTGATTTAAAGGAGCGTCATAGATTTATAGTTGTAGTTTATTTGTAATAACGCTGATACGTGTGGGCGCTATAAATGTGGTAATGAACCTTATGTAAGTGAGCGCCTACCAGCCTTCCTAGGGTGGGACTGGTTTAACTGTTGGCCTAATTAGGCTGGCCGCTCGGCCCAGTTACCCAGTTAAGCTGTTGCACTGGGGTATAGATTTGGTCTCTCATTTTGGGTGCACCAAGTTGAGGCTTGACCGTCTTGGCTGCCCCAATTCTCTTCTCTGTTGGGTCCTTTTAGACGAGATGCTTAGCCACCATCTCGTGGACTTATTTGCGTTGTGTAATGTATCACTCCCCTAACCAGTTTTGATTGTTGATGTTACTTTGCACTTTATGCGTATGGATTTCTAATGTGGTTGTATTATTCTTTAAATATAGGTATGTGGACTGCTGCCCGAGGGAGTATGGGGCAGAGTGCTCACTACATAATCCAAGCACTATGAATGCTGAACGAGTGTATATGGTCATGCATAGAAAATATAAGTGCTACACTTTAGCCTGGCGCATTGCCCTTTACTAAGTAGACAACCAATTTCCTGTAATAAACAGTGATCTGCTACTCTTTTGTATAATGTCCCTTGAAAATAAAATGTATGTCATTTTTCTTACTATGCTATGTTTACTTGCACCCACACCCCATCATTCCTGTCATGTAGGGTGCATAAAGTACTAAAAGTAAATGAATACGCAAACTAAAGACTATTTTAAAGTGGATACATTAGATTTACAAATACATAGCAGTTATCGAATATCTAGGAGCGACATAACTATTAAAATCAATTCAGGCGACATAAGCAAAATTAATACTTTATAATTTCCGGTCTTAAAACTGAATTTGATTTTTATGCTCTTTGAATTGCTCTGTGATCGGGGTTCAAGTCTTGTCGGGTGTACTGAGGGTGGTTTTACACATGTGGTTTCCCACCCTCCATCCACGATAATCCGGGTAAACTTCCTATAAATTTAAACTTTATCATCCCTAGTTTTATCTTATTGTTAAAGACCCTTGACAGTTAAAATTGAGAGTTTTCTAATGGATGCTGTGATTACTTTCTTCAGTTCAAGCAATGAGAATTGTCTTTGTAAACAGACATTTCATTCCATAAACTGAAAAATGACACCGGGATACGGTAATCTAACCCGCGACACTTGGCTTAGCTTGTCAATCTCTACCACTCAGCTACCCATTGTTTAGGTTATAATCTAATAACACGTGATGGCAGGGTTGTTAATGTAGTTTAGGTTCTAATCTACTAACACATGATGTAAAGGTTGTTGATATAGTATAGATTCTAGTCTACTAACACATGTGATTGTTGTTGATGTAGTTTAGGTTTTAATCTACTATCACATGATGTAAAGGTTGTTGATATAATTTAGATTTTAGTCTACTAACACATGGTATTATTGTTGTTGATATAGTTTAGATTCTAGTCTACTAACACGTGATGGTGGGGTTGTTGACGTAGTTTAGGTTCTAATCTACTAACACATGATGTAAGGTTGTTGATATAGTTTAGGTTCTAATCTATTAACACGTGATGTAAGTTTTGTTGATATAGTTTATGTTTTAATATAATAACACGTGATTTAAGGGCTATTGATATAGTTTAGGTTCTAATCTACTGACACGTGAAATAAGTGTTGTCTAAATAATTTAGATTCTAGTCTACTAACACATGATGTGAGAGTTGTTTATATAATTTATATTCTAAACTACTAACACATGATGTAAGGGTTGTTGATTTAGTTTAGGTTTTAATCTACTAACACGTGATATAAGGACTTTTGAAGTAATTAAAGTATTCTAACTACACACATTATAATGGGGTTGTATTTGAACAAACGTACCTTCCTCAGTAGTCGCAAATGTAGAATCCAATCCACTCTACCCTCTTCAATCATACATCACCTTACTTTGGTATAAATTCTAGCACTAGCAAATCCCCAGGTCAAGGTCAATTAAGTCCCCAGGATACGAACTCCAACTCGTATCTTCAGACCTCCTTGATATTTACCGATGTCTTAGAACGACCGATCACCTCTTCCATTCTTCACCCACTGTTAAGACAAGACTCTAGTAATAGAACTGAATGTCTCTCCTTCCCTCGCCTCCAGCGGCGAGTTGACCCACCCGGTGGACCAGCCTGTGAGTGTATCCAAACATTTCTTTTTGCCCACATATCAGTAAAATTTAAAATTCATCTACAAAATATTACGTGAGAGAACCAATTCATCGTAAAATCTGTTAACTGCTTCTATTAGTCCAGCTAGATAATATTATTATTAAATGTTATGTTATGTTATGTAGCGATATAAAATTGATTAAAACACCAACATTAAGGTGATTTTTTTTTTATCATCACGTCTTAATACCCGTTCGGTTTATACAACGTGTATCTAAAACATTGCATCAAACTTTGGCAGGCTATTCCTTGGGTGAAAATAGAATAATTCACATCAGCAACCTAGGGTCCATCTTGAATATTAAGGGTGGTATACACCTCTAAACATAGAGCTAAAAACGACTATTGTGTGAAATAATATGGAAACTGATTAAGGTATTACAACGAATCTTTGTATACTACTGAATAAAACCTTGATCTTTAATAAACTAAATGTGCTGTTACCGTTACCCACCCCCATCATGTAAAAAAGGAGGGGTTGTAACACTTTTTTCTGCAATAAAATAGGACAGAGTAAGTGTTACTAACTTTGACTTAAGATTACAAAACATGAAGTAAAAATTTACAAAAAAAATGTCTAGGAGAAACTGTCTATCTTTCCCCGTTTCCGAGATAATCATGCATGTTTGATTTCAAAGAAGAATGTTAATTCCTGCCAGGTAGGCAACCAGTATAGCTGTTGCGTAGCCACTACGCTCTTCTTACCTTAATCCGTTAGACTTCTCTCTGTGGGTCTTTTTAAAAGCTTTGGTGTACGAGACAGCCATTGAATCCGAGGAAGACCTGTTAGCCAGGCTAGGTGCTGCGTGTGATAAGGTTCAAGAAACACCACGTGTTTTCGAAAGATTACGCCAGTCATTGATACGCCACCTCAATTATTGCAATGACGTTAGGGGCCACTATTTTGACCACTTGCAATGAATCTGCTTATGAAGCTAGGAATTAAAACATACAAGAACTACGGTTAGTATTTCTTAATTTAGCTTTCAATACTCCAGTGAGTGTAATGATTAAAATCCCACCCAAGTGTGAACTGTGTAAGCATAACTTACTAATGTGATAAATAGCAACACATCGGAGCTTATGAAGAAGGAAAAGTATCAGAGTCTCTCCATCATTACACACAAACCAGCCTTGTTTACCAAATTTATGTGATACATAGTCACACGTGCCGGTAAAAATGGTTAAACGACTGCAGTGCGAAGTAACACTGCGATTCTGGTTGCCTACCTGGCAGGCATTTACACTTGTCTCTAAGCTCAAACTTGTCTGATTATCTCGAAAACGAAAAGAGATAGTTTCTCCAAGGCGCCTTTTTTTGTTAATTTTAATCCTTGTTTTGTAATCTTAAGTCAAAATTAGTAATAATTTCTCTGACACATTTTATTGCAGAAAAAAGCGTTACAACCCCCCCTTTTTTACATGATGGGGGTGGGTAACGGTAAAAACCCATTTGGTTTATTAATGATCAAGGTTTCAATAAGTATTATACAAAGATTAGTTGTAATAGCTTAATCAGTTTCCATAATATTTCACACAATAGTCGTTTTTAGCTCTATGTTTAGGGGTGTATACCACCCTTAATAATCAAGATGGACCCTAGGTTGCTGATGTGAATTATTCTATTTTAACCCAAGGAATAGCCTGCCAAAGTTTGATGCAATGTTTTAGATACACGTTGTATGCTTATGTACTAATGATGCTAATGACTTCAGGTATTAAGAAGGTTATATTTATAGGAAGTGTACTCTCATTTGCGTGTAGGAAAAGTGGGAAACAATTTAGGAAAAACCACCCTCAGTACACCCTACCGAGATTCGAGCCTCGATCACCCCGTCATCGGCAGTCTAGTCTACTGTAAGAGTAGCACCTTAGACCATGTGGCCACCGAAGCGAGTATAATACGGTGTGGTTTTATTTTAAATACTTCATTTTTGTTTTGATTACTACCTAATTTGACGAACATCTCATTGTATTTAAGTATTAACATTAGCTATTTGCAGCTACTACGTGAGGGTGACCTGGTGGTTTAGGGGTAAGGTGTCGGACTTCTGTGCTGGAGTCCGGGCTTCAATCCTCGGTCCCGGCACAGATTTATCTGATTACCAAACCCTTCCTTCACCTCTGACAAGACGTGTATTAATCACGACTTGTGAATGTGGGGAATACAAGGCCTCCACCGTGGTTCGGATCGCACGTTAAACTGTAGGTCCTCCATTTCATCTCACAATCACCCTACCATTACACATTAGCGTAAGTGCGTATAAGCCGAACGGGCAGTAAGAAACGGTGCTAATAATAAGCTACTAAGTGCATTTCTTTCGATGAAATGAGTCTGGTGAAATGGTATTTATTTTTCTCCCTCTCCTATATCTCCCCACTTATTCCCACTCAACTGTCCTTCCCACCTTTTTTTCTTTTCCCTCGTTATCTTTATTAATCGCATAAAACAACTCGTGTGTTATTTTGCAACATGATGTGTGGAGAATAGTTAGAAAATAAATTTATGTTTAATCCTTAGGAGGTAAACCCAGAACTCTTAGTTCATTGAATATAGGCACAACAAATAGAAGTGAGTCGACTTTTCTAGCTTGAATAGGTTAGGTGACAATTTAGATTCAAGACTTGAAAATATTGGGTTCGACCCATCTATTATAATATAGTTGTTTTATTCTATAAAGGATAACATTTTTAAAATGTTGTAAATTAATTTTATCTGTGCTGCACATACATTTTAATTCCTCCTTTATTTGGTTCAAAGTTAATCTAAATATAACCCGTTTCGGTGGCTGAATGGTCTAAGGTGCTACTCTTGCAGTAGACTATACTGATGTTAACGGGAAGGTTGAGGTTCGAATTCCTGTCGTATGTAATGAATGTGGGTTTTTTTAGCCGCTTCGGTGGCGGAATGGTTTAACGCGCTACTCTTGTGTTAAACTAAAAGGCTAAAGACGGGTATATCGGGGTTCGATCCCAGTCAGGTGAACTGAAGGTGGTTTTTCCTAAATAGTTTTTCACTCTCCCTCCACACAGATGTAGGTATACTTTCTCTCAATTAAACCTTTCTAATCTTTAGCTCATTATTGTAATTAGAGCATAGCTGTACAACCCGAACGGTTAATAAGACACGGTGCTAAAAAAAAAATTTTTTTCCAAAATTTTTTCTCACTATTCTGCGTCCAATGAAGCTACAATTTTTATATTTTTTATTTTTGCGCCGCGTATTACTACCCATTTGGGCTATATGCTTATGTACTAATTAAGCTAATGGGTTAGGAATGAGTAAAGAGGTAAGCGCCCACTGGGTCGGTACCGCATGGGGGGTGCGCCCACTATCCGCACTGGCGTGGAGGGAGAATCGGTTTGTTCGGCTGTTCTTGATCCAGAAGGTGAGCTTCTCGTTTGCGTGCTCAAGGAAGTAATGTTTGCCTTTCTGTTATTGTTGGATTTGTTTCATGTTTATAATTGTGTTTTTGTGAGTGATATTTCAGCGTATTATTTCAATATGGAAGGCGATGAAGAATTTGTAGCTATTAGTTGCCTTTTAATTAAAGAGGAGAGAAGAGAATGTAGGAAACAACGATTCTGGGTTTACAACATCAACAGGAAAATACTTATGTTTGGCGAATACCACACATTATTTCCTGATCTGGTTAAAGATGACGCCAAAAATTCCGGACCGCACTTGATTTTAATTCCCTCGCCCGGACTTTCTGTCGAATGGCGGAGCGGCGGAAAGTCCGTTGCTGGTGGTGCCGACGTAGTGGGCGCATCTTGGTAACAAATAATGCTACGAATTAGTTATACTTTCCGTTTCGTCCGTGCGGTACCGACCCAGTGGGTGCTTACCTAAAGTGATCACAAAAGCGAGTCAATTATTCAAAATTCTAACGTCTTCATTATCTACTAAATTAATTATTAATATGAGAGGTGACCTGGTGGTCTAGGGGTAAGGTGTCAGACTTCTATGCTGGCGGCCGGGGTTCAATCCTCGGTCACGGCATAGATTTATCTGATTCCCAAACCCTTCCTTCACCTCTGACAAGACATCTTGTGAATGTGGGGAATGCCAGGCCTCCACCGTGGTTCGGATTCCACGTTAAACTGTAGGTCCTTCATTTCATCTCACAATCACCCTACCATTACACATTAGCGTAAGTGCGTATAACCCGAACGGGTAGTAAGACGCGATGCTAATAATAATAATTATTAATATGCTAATAGCTCGGACGGGCTGTAAGTCTTTAAATGTATGTATGTATGTAATAAACGTTAATACACTGTGTAGATTAAAAAATTAAAAACCAGAATCGCCATGAACAATTTAAATTAAAGAAATGTGTAACAAAGTATAAATTAAAGTTTTATTATTTGTTCGACTTCATTTGTTCGACTTCATTTAGTATACCAACACCAAATTAAACAATATTATAAAACAACTATGTAAGTTGCTCTAAAGAATGTATTCTATGGAAAAAAAATGAATTAAAAAAAGAGGCAAATGACAAAGTTAAATAATCGAAATACAAATTAAAATGTTTTCAAGCTATGTAATTATTGCAATAAAAATAAAATTAAGTTGCACATTTTCAAGCAATCTCAAGTATGAAGATAAAAAGTTTAATAGTTTAATTTTCAACTAATTAACTTATTTTACTATTACAGTAATTTTATTCGGATCTCTAAAATGAGGTCAGAGGTCCACTGAAAGTTTACGCCTTTCCTTTAGCCAGCGATACAATTTTATATATTGGTTTTATTAGTATATATTAGTTCAATCTATAAAAAAAACTATTAATACATATAAATCCAAAAATAAATATAAAATATATTTTGCAAAGGTTATAGATATGATGATTACCATACCGTATTTACCCTCATATTAAATACACAGATTAAAAATCTATTTGTGTAAAAATATAATGCAGTTTAAAATAAGCGCCTACAAAGAAAAAATCAACAAGATGTGTTTTCTAAGAAAAATAATGGTTAGAATTTATCATAATTTATCATATCATCTATTAATGTATTATAAAATAGTAATACCTTCTAATAAATTATTATGGTTCAGTCAGTAAAATCAGTATTTTATGGCTGTTATAAGTCATTTTAAACTTTTATATTATTTTAATAACTTTGATGTATTGTATTTATATTTACATTTCTATGTTGTTTTGTTTTGTTTAGTATCTTCGGTCGGTGCCGCTTGATTGTGCATTGACGTCATGGAGGTAGTACGTATCCTAACACGTATTTTCATTTTAACTTTTGACAGATTAGGCTAATTATTTTTTAAACGCCTCAATCGCTTTTAACAAGTGTATTAGAAAAGAAAAGCCTCTTTATCCAAGCCTGTCACTAAAAACTATTTTGAATCCAATAAATAAAATATCTTATAATTAGTTTAAGACATTAGCTTTATTTTATAAACAGCAGCCTAATTTCTCTGTACTCACAATCATTTGCTTCAACAAAGATCAGATAAATATAAGATATAGTCTCCTCAAATTAATTTTATTTTTATTTCACTTTCCCCACCTTCTTAGCCCTACGTTGAACACCCACTCTTTATCTCCCAACAATTTTCTGTACTCCACAACAATTCTCAGCTTCTGATTACACCATCTTCTCTTTTTACAGTTACGTTACTACAACCCCATTTTCATAGGTATGACCTTATCTGAGAGGTATAAAGACTAGAGAAGACTTTCATGTATTCATACGTTAAGTCATTTTATCCGTAGCTGTCCCTTCTAATAAATATTATTAGTACCTAAAAAATAACACATACTGTAGTAAAATGCTATCAATTTTGGCATAAATAATTTAAATGTATTTTCTAAAAGGTCCTTCCTATAAAGATTGAACTGTAATTTCCACATTATTTCTCCCCCAATATTTCTTTGATTACCTCCCCCCACCCTCCTTGTCCTTGCAAACTCTTGGATACTTCCTATTCCTTTTACAATCTTCTGACCAGCCTATCTTATATTTAAATTTCTTTTATAACCACCTATTCTCTTTACATTACTCTGATTACCTCATCCCTCTCCATTATCATTTATATGTACCCCTTCTCTCTATTATTCTCTGTCCCCTATTCTCTTTATCTGTTTATAATATTTAACTATTCCCTACTCTCTGGCATAAAATTGAAGCCCGATAGTTCAAGAACCAATTTGATAAGGTACATTCTTCCTATGAGCATCTCTCGAATGCTTGTACTAGGATATCAAGTGATGTGATGACAATGTTTCTTGCTACTTATGATCAAGTAAATACGATATGTGTATGATAGTCTGTGTGGGCGTATTCCCGTGTCATTTGCAAGCCCCCAAGAACGTGTTGACGTCACAATACTGCTCCTTGTCGCAGCACTGCTCGATGACCCGCTGAGCCTTTTCGGGGTACACGAAGATACTTCTGGTTTTCTTGGAGAGTTCGTCAAAGATCGTGGGCTCCTCACCTTCCATCATCCATTCGTACAAGACTGGCGGAAAGGAAAACAAACACAAAGGATAAAAATAATTGTTATTGTTATCATCATCATCATTATCATCATCAGCTGGTTGGCGCTTATCGGGAATAGACAAGTTTCTAGCGAGCTCCGCAAGTGACCCCATTATGGTGGGAATGTAGGGTACGCGATAAAAGTCGAGTATTTTTGCAATTTTAACAGAAAAACTTTTTTTGGCCAAAATAAATCAAATATTGATCCAGTATAAGAAATAGAGTTTAATTTTCTTCACATGTTGATATCAACAGTGGTTGAATATTTGTCATTAGCATTTGATGAGAATGTTTTTTTTCAACTAAGAGGAAAAGCTTCCATTAAATAACAAGACACCCTTGACAGATATTCAAGAACTGTTGAGGTCACCATGTGAAGAAAATTAAACTTTATTTCTTATACTGGAGTAATACTTGATTTATTTTGGCCTAAAAATGTTTTGCAATTACCACAAAAACACTTCCCTCGACCCTCGTCCCCTACACTTCCACCCTGAGTGTGGTGAGTGTTTTTTTTTAGTTTTTTTTTTTAGCCTGTTCTCAAGCTTAGTAAGTGATATTACCAAATATTCCGGGCAGTGAGAATATTTATGTAAAATATATTAAAGTAATTTTTGGGCCTGGAGGAGACCGTGCTCTCAAGGTCGTAAGTGAATTCAAGGGACATTATATTATATTATCAGAGTGTTCGTGAACTTAAGACTAAAGCTAGTGAATTGTTACTAATGTTTGTGCGAATGAGTTTACTATTATTTATCTGGCCGAAACTTGGCTATCTATAGATTATATTTTTTATTATTTTCCTTCCAATTACAATGTTTATAAATTTGATAGAACTTATGATAGCACTAATATATCAAGGGCAAGGTATGTTCTAAGCTCTTCTAGTTCTTGTGTGGTTAGAAAATAGAATCTATAAAATATTATTGAAGGTATCTGGGTTGAAATACCCATCCTAGAGGGCCAAAGACTTTTGATTGGTAACTTATATCTACCCTCCCCCTTACCCCCCAAACACCGGTTGAAACCTTTTATAAGTACTTGTAGTTCTTGAAGTAGTTCTAGCCAAGCATTCTTAATATATATTTTTATTTGTCAATTTTAACTGCCCTATGGGCGTATAGCCCGAATGGTTAGTAAGACGTGGTGCTAAAAAAATGCCCTTAAATAGATTGAGATTATCATCATGTTCAAACTATATCTGGTCACTACATTAAATTTAAAGCTATTCAACTTCTTGCTTCAACTTGTATAATCAGCTTAGAACCATTTAAAAGTACTGAATATAATAATGCTACTCTTTTAAACCTCATCTTTGTTAATTTCCATCATCCCTTAACATAGTAACATAGTTACCAATTTCTAATAAATATTGATTTATCTCATTCCCATTATTTATCAAAATGGGTGCACCCCATATCATAAATAAAAATAATATTCCCACAAATTATTTAGATTACTCTCAAGGTGATTACTTTAATCTATATAATGCTTTAGAAACCACCAGAAGAGCGTGTGTTTACTCAGCTGTTTATGTAAATATAGATATTTAGAATTTACTAACATAGTCCAAAGGATAATCAACATTCATGCTCCTAAAATTACTATTAAAAATTTATTTAAATCTCCCCACTGGTTTTCATCCATACTTAAATATTATATAAGAAAGGAGAATTATTTTTTCAAAAAGTATAAATAATACAATAATCAAAAATTCTACTAATCTTTTTCATACTATCGTAAATTGGTTAATGAAACGATACATATTGATAGAGCCATCTGAAAACCAGCCTTAGGATTTTTAAGAGTTTTTAGAAATATGTTGAAAATAATCGTGTTAACAAAACCTCACTATCTGATCTCGAAATTAATGATAGCAATATTAATGATCCTCTTTTAATATTAAATGGGTTTAGAAAATATTTTAACTCATTGTAAGACTTCGCTTTACCAATTATGCCCATACTAATATTTAAGCCAATGTGTCCTTGCATCCTTGCTACATTACTTCCTCGGCTGCATCACTTGCTATTAAAATATAAATTCAATCAAATGTGCTGGGGGGATATAATCTCAAATTTAATCGTTAAAGGTTGTGTTAATATCATAAATCCATTATTAATACATATTTTTAGTTTAGTTTGCCAAGTGAAAAATTCTCTGAAGCATGTAAAAATGTTATGTTTTTTCCTATACATAAAAAGTATGATAAAACCAATGTTTGTAATCAGTGGCCTATTTATTTACAAAATAATTTCTCTAATGTGTTTGAGAAAATAATGAGTGTATGTTTCACAACCTGAAAAAAATACTTTCTGAAAATCAGCATGAGTCCAAAAGCCAGGCAGACCAGGATTTATTTACCAGAAGAGTGCTACAGCTTAGTGAATACTTTTTGTTTACATATGATATAAATGTTCACAAAATCCCAGTGTTGAGGGGTTGCGTGATGACGTAATTAATATGGCTGCCATACTATTATGTAGTTGCCACATTTAAATTAGTATAACTTCTCACCCCTTTAAGCTACAGAAATAAATATTTTTCTGAAATGTTTCAAATTTAATAACAAATACTTTTTGTTATAAGCTTTGTTGACTCCATTCGTTTTTGGGATAATCTCATATGAACGTACAACATAAGTTTTCACATTGCTTATGTGTGACGTCTATCCATGATTTACTCAAAAACTTTCGAAAAAATACTCAATATCAAAAAAGTTGCATTTTCTAACGAGGATTAGGAAAATGTATAATAACAAGGGCTTATCCCAACGCTTAGGGAAAACCTAATGATGGACTTGATCTAACTGAACACGGCTGATACTTGGGAAATGGTAGGTACCATATAAAATGGTACGATAATCTAACACTTCCAGAAAATCTTGAAACGACTAGAAAAGAGGACAGTGAAAAATAATACGCGGAAAGTGATTTTGACAGTGATATGATAGCAGTTCCAATAAAGGGTAGGAATAGATCCAATACTATTTATTTGTTAACCCTTCTCACAGAACATAGGTTTTATTTGGTAAACTGTATATTTTTGCTGAAACTTTTTAAAACATATGTTAGAAATAATTCAAACAAATAAATTGTAATTTTTATATCTCATCTGACTAGTGCTGTTTGAAGTTTCGTAAAGATCTTTGAACATGTTCAATAGTAAAATTCACAGTTGAACCTGTTCAAAAATATCTGGGCATCAGATTGAGAGATATTTAGGGTGAATACTTTTGAAATGAGATCCCTGTATGATAAACTGTAAATTCATACATTCATAAAAAAGTGGACCTAGAAAAGAGATTCCCTAAGCGTTGAGGTAAGCCCCAGATTATCATACATTTTCTTAAGCCTCTTTAAAAATTGTAGCTCTTTTGTTAATGAGTATTATTTTGGAAGTCGTATAGTTTTTGGGCAAATCATGGTTTAACGTCACACATAGGCATAAGCCATGTGGACACTAATTCTACACATTAAAATGAAATTATCCTCAAAACTAATGAACTAAGAAAGGTTGTGCAATCACAAAAAGTATTTGATAGTATTATATTTGAAACATTTCATAAAAAGATTCATCTCTCTACCATAAACGGGTGAGAAGTTATGCTCATTTATATGTGTCAATTACATAACAGTGAGGCAGCCATATTGATGACATCATCACGCTGCCCCCACCCATCAGAATTTTGTAAGACTCACTTTTCTAAGACATTTATGCCATGTATAAACCAAAAATATTCATTAAGCTTTTGAACGCGATGGGGTGAATAAATCCTGCCTGGCTTTGGGACTTCGTAGAATAAGTATGTAAGTCACCCTAGTAGAATTTCTGGACTATGTTGCCCCTCAAGTGTCTATTCAATAGCAGTTTGATGCAATTTATTTTTATCAAAGTAAAACTTTTGATTTGTGCCAACACAGTATCTATTCTCAAAACCTATTAACGTTGGCCAATTAACTTCCTATATAAATTGGTTTAGGAGCTCCATGCAAAATATATATTTCAACATAAAAATTGATTCCAGCACCATGAACAATTTTTTAACCAATAATTGTAGATACATACAATCTTCAAACTATTTACTCTATGCTGATGATCTCACACTATTCAAAAACATCGATTCACTTGCAAATAAAGATAAATGTTATATTACGATGGTCTACTGAAAATGGAATGTCGATTAATAGATCCAAAACCAAGGCTATAGTTTTCACCAGGAAAACCGTCCTTATTTTTTCCACTTATTAAGATTATATTGATATTATTGAACACTATTTATATTAATGACCTGGGTGTTATATTAGACCATAAGCTTTACTTTCACTATCATGTTACTCATATAGTTTCTCATTCTCTTAAATATATTGGTCTAGTTAAGTTTATCACTTCCTTGTTCTCTAAATCTGAGGCGCTTGTCGTGTTTAGCTCGACTGCCGAGGATGGGGAGATCGAGGTTCGAATCTCGGTTGGGTGAACTGGGGTGGTTTTTCCTAAATGGTTTTCCACTCTCCCTCCACGCAAATGCGGGTTCACTTCCTCTAATCCAACCTTACTAATTCCTAATCCATTAGCGTAATTAGTACTTAAAGCGTATAACCCGAACGGGTAGTAAGACGCGGTGCTAAATATTATCTAAATCTGAGTGTAAAATAAGTTTGTATTTTACTTTGATCAGATCCAAACTAGAATATATTATTGTGAAATGGAGTTACATCGCCCTAAATTACTTACTCTCTCAGATTGGAAAGTGCCCAATAAAAATTTGTGGCTGCTTGCTATGGTAAATAATCTTTTAACCGTTTTTACAATGAGTGTGATAGAATTCGAAACCTTCTAAGGTTTCAAACTCTCTTCTCACGAAGATTCTATTGGGTTGTTCGTTTCTTTAGTATTAAAATTTATTGCCAATATAAATGGTTTGATGGTGATGGGGAGGTTTAGATTCAAATCCAAGACAGGTGTACTGAGGGTGGTTTTCCTAAATTGTTTCACACGCTCCCTCTAAACAAATGTGTTTACATTTCTCTTCTTCCTGATACCTTCCTAATTAGTATAGTTACACTCTTATAACCCGGACGAGTTGTAATATATGGTATGACAGAAAAATAAATAGAGTGTGTTCAATTTTAAAATTCTATAGGGTCAATGTACTTGCCAACTTTAATATAAAATAATCTTATCTGAAAGATAGAACAATTAGGTAGTGCGACTCTACAAAAAATCTTCCGGCAGCGAGACAGCAAATTCTACAAACAAGCCCGCAAGGTAGAAGACAACGCCATAGTTAGAAGACTCGGCCAGCACGACCCCCAAGAGACAAAGAAATACAAGAAGCCCCGGCTAGAATGAAAAAAAACACCTGCACAAGTAATATGTACTCCCATATATGAGGGCACGGAGGGGAAGTGTATGTGTGTGTGTGTGTCCCCACACGTTCCCCTCCCCTCCCGCGCCTTATACATGTGAAGTATGTTGGAGGTCGCGCGCTCTCTCTCTCTCTCTCAAGATATAGTTTCATGTATGAGGGCAGCGAGGGGAAATGTATGTAGGTATCCCTTATACACAAATCATGTTTCAGGGCAGTGAAAGGAAATTTGGTGGGGGGTGTGAGGGGGTGCGCGCCGACGTCAGGGCAGGGGTGGGGTGGAGGATGGTCCTGGGAGTCGACAGGGGAGGCAGTGCGCGGGGAATGGGTTGTATGATTAGGGGGAGGTTTTTTTAGGGTCCTCGGGGCAGGCTGGGGATATTCAGGGCGGGCTGACGTCATAGCTTTTATCTTATGATTACCAGTCCTCCTCCGAGTTCATGCCGGGACCCCGAGCAAAGATGTCGGAGAAGATTACCAGTCCTGGTCGTGCCGGGAGCCCGAGCTAAGATGTCGGCAACCTCATCCGAGTCCATGCCGGGACAATAGTCCACGTGAAGATTACTAGTCCTCCAATACGAGATATACATTCCCAGGGATGCACGCTTTTAAAGGGTAAGGGTGAGTAGGGTTCTATGTACCATCATTTGCGCATGATGAGAGTGTAAATACTCTCTGTACCCAGGTTGGCGTGAATTAAAGGGTAAGGGTGAGTAGGTACTATGTACCATCATTTGCGCATGATGAGAGTGTAAATACTCTCTGTACCCAGGTCGGCGTGAAGAATACCAGTCCTCCAATTAACAGATATACATCCCCCGGGATGCACGATTTTAAAGGGTGAGTAGGGTTCTATGTACCATCATTCGCGCATGATGAGAGTGTAAATCCCGGGACCCCCTGAGGAGGGTTAAGGCAGACTCTATGATGGTTGGTTTGATTCCGGAAACTCTATGATGGTAACAAAGTCCAGGGGGTGTTTGATTCCCGTACGAACCAACCAGGCCAAGGACTCGATTCCCGCGTTCAGCTGTCATTCTCCCCCCCTCCCCCCGAGAGTCCGAGCTTCAATCCTCGGTTCCGTGAAAACATACATATCTTCCATGACCTGTTTCCCGGGATACTCTTATAGCCTCCCTCTTCCTTGTTACCACGGCTACGCGAGCTCTCTCCTGAAGGTCAGAGCTTCAATCCTCGGTTCCTGACGAAGACACGGAAACATACATATCTTCCTCAGAACGTGGATTCATTCTAAATTGTATTGCTTAAACTTTTTGGTTGTACCTAAAAAAACTTAATTATGAAAATAGATGAGTTCATTTAAGAATGGACAGAACAATATA
This sequence comes from Timema cristinae, assembly GCA_039000515.1. NCBI lineage: Eukaryota > Metazoa > Arthropoda > Insecta > Phasmatodea > Timematidae > Timema > Timema cristinae. The sequence continues at coordinate 119,327 of JBCFYV010000794.1, forward strand.
TTATGTGCTAGATCATGATCCGGTGGAAGATAGGCTTAGATAATATGGACCTATTTTTATGTTTGCGGCTAACACTTATACAATTTTACTATAACATTATATAGCCAGTGATAATATATATAAAAGATGACAGCTGATCACATGACTTCACGTGAAAATAATTAAAGTAGTTATAGTAGCTTTTCACCTGTCATATATGTATCTTTTTTTAATTAAAATTGGGTCAGAGAAATACTTACTTACTCCATGCCATTATGAGCTTGAAAGTTCATTAATGCACTCACAAAAATACGCCACCTACCTCTATCTTGAGCTAGTTCCAACCAGTCCACCTCATTACACCTATCTCTATCTTGAGCTAGTTCTATCCAGTCCACCTCATTACACCCTGAGCTAGTTATATCCAGTCCACCTCATTACACCCTATCCCTATCTTGAGCTAGTTCTATCCAGTCCACCTCATTACACCCTATCCCTATCTTGAGCTAGTCCTATCCAGTCCTCCTCACTACACCCTATCTCTATCGTGAGCTAGTTATATCCAGTACACCTCATTAAACACTATCCCTATCTTGAGCTAGTCCTATTCAGTCCTCCTCACTACACCCTATCTCTATCGTGAGCTAGTTATATCCAGTCCACCTCACTACACCCTATCTCTATCTTGAGCTAGTTATATCCAGTTCACCTCACTACACCCTATCCCTATCGTGAGCTAGTCCTATCCAGTCCACCTCATTACACCCTATCTCTATCGTGAGCTAGTCCTATCCAGTCCACCTCACTACACCCTATCTCTATCTTGAGCTAGTCCTATCCAGTCCACCTCACTACACCCTATCCCTATCTTGAGCTAGTTCTATCCAGTCCACCTCATTACACCCTATATTTTTCAGGTCCAATCTAATGTTATCCTCCCATCTGTGTCTAGGTCTTCCCAATGGTTCTACCAGCCAGTACCATGATCACTGTCATCGAATCTTATATTTGCACTGTATGTTTGAATGTAGAAATCTTAACGTCAATGATTTGGAGAATGTTTTATACCATGTATCATATTTTAAGGTCATTTTACTGATAAATGACTGATAAAATGTTGTAATTATCCACTTCGGTGGTTGCATGGGCTAAGGGGTCACTCTCGCAGTAGACTAGACTGCCGATGACGGGGAGATCGAGTTTAGAACCTCGGTCGGGCGTACTGAGGGTGGCTTTCTACTCTCACTCCACGCAAATGCAGGTACACTTCCTCTCAAATTTAATCTTTCTAATCCCGCGTAAAACTCGAACTGGTAGTAAGACAACACATACAAAATAACAACTGTAAATAAGGTAATAATGTATTGACACCTTAGCTCAGTCAGTCTTTTGAGTTAAAGGTCCCGGGTTCGATTCCCGGCATGGTTGAAAATGTTCTTTAGTGAAATGAGGGTTTACCATTTGACGGTGATGAATTAATGGCTGGGGGGGGGAAACCTACATATCTCCCTTTTTACTCAGAACATGGTCTTGTTACCTTTTATTTCTATGTAATAGGATCATGGACTTAAATAAATAGTACAACTTTTTATTTAGCGAGTATATTCTTAAGATTACGATGATACATACACATACACAAAGATTAAATTCTTTTTCTCTCTCAAAAAAAATATAGTCTTTCACTCGATGCATACAAAAAAATCTCTTTCTCTAAAGTCTTACATATAGTTTTTTTTGTCAGTCTGGGGTAAACACGTTTCACTCGATGCATACTAAAAATCTCTTTCTCGTGGGAAACTTGGTGAGCAAAGTTAAGGTTAATTGCCGAAACGTAACCCTCTCTGGAAGTGTGAGAAAATCTTAACGTCCGATGTTTCACATCTGTTCTAAATCTAGATTAAACTGAATTTTAGGAGGCACTTAAATGAGGAAACTTATCGGATTTCTCTCTCCCACAACCCCGATGTGAATTCTGCATATCTAAGCCGCTAAGCTATAGGTTCTGTTAACTCGTTTCTTCTCGCTCTGAGAAGTACTGATGAACGAATATAGCTTGAGTCTATAAGAGTAGTGATGCTCGATAGTTTAGCTACAGACCGCGAGTTAAAGAGTACGTCATATAGTCGGCATGATGAATTAATCTCAGTTCTCTAGACCGGAGACGTGACTGAGGTGGAACGTTACAGGTAGATAAACTTTGTAATCGTCGAGGAGGATCGAGCCCCCCCCCAGGACCTCTGAACCTGTAGGCGGGAGGGAGCTCTTACCATGAGATCATGTAGGTGCTCTCGACAAACACCCCTTAGCTTGCCATTACACTGTGATACATTCTATAAATGTTCCACCATTCGTCTCTCTCCCACACGCAGACTATCCCTCTACCACACATGCAGGTTATCTCTCTCTCTCTCTCTCAAACAAGGTCTAGTAGAACAAAGGTCTAGTTGGACAAGGTCCAGTCAGATTTCAACCATAGATAATATAGTCTTACGATCATGAGCACAGCTCCTGTTGACCTCAGATTGTAACTCATGTATAGGCATTGACCGAGGGTGTCGCGTTTCGAGCGCTGAACAGTCATCTGCGGGAGAATTACGGCGCTACCGGAGGTGAGCTCTCCTGGTTGCAGTACCATCAACATGCAGGGACTTGCCGAACCTGTACGCGTTTGGCTGGTTGCAGGGACCTTGTACGGTAGGAGTATCATGTCACTTGAATGTTAACCATTTTAAAAAAGAGCATAAGCAGTTTTAACCCAGGGCCCGAAATTTCGTGCACTGCGGGTACAAGGACTGGAGGGGTTTTTTTGTGAAGTAGCGATCGAGGGAAAGGGTTTACCGGGAGATAACTTCCATCCCCCCACGAAGCAGTATCCCACTATCTTGTTTCCCCCCCTCCGTAACCCGTACTGGGGTTAAAGTTTCACACCACGGGCATCCCGTGCAAAATGGGGAAAAAAGAACTTTCCCAGCCCTAGAGTCACACGCTGATTTCCCTTTTAAATCAAAAGGGAAGCCTTTTTAGATGGAATCTAAAATTCTAGAGAAAAATTCCGCAAACCGTAAGGTGGTTCATCATGTTATTACATGCAAGGATAAATGAAATATAAATAGTATTCAAACAAAGAGTTGAGCGTTCCCAAAAATTTTCGAACCCTTTGAGGAAAGGGGTCAACTACAAGTTTTTCCAACCCTTTTAAGATTCCCTCGACTTCAAGCATGAGAAATGTGAAAATGGGTAGTGAATTTAAACATGGGTTTTCTTGGGACATGGGAAAGTACAGTAAATCGAATCTTCGTCCTATCTTAATTTCTCATCTAAGCGGGTACACAACGCAGTTTTAAAGGGGCTTTAAAAGAAGAAAAAGGTTACAGAGTATCATCGCCGAAGAACAAAATAAGTTAAAAAACTTTTGCGATTAGGTTAACTCCGGTTGACCTTCTCCGAGTAAGCTTAAAAAACGTATGCGAGGTAGACAATGTTTTCCACACATTCCCGGGATACCCCCTCCGGTTTCGCCCCCCGGAAAATGTGCGACTACTCAAGAATGGGTTTTAAATCTGATCTGGCAAGAACCCTTTTTCATCGACTAGGGGGGGTGGGGGGGGGGGGGGGGGGGGAAAAAGGGGGGGGAAAAAAAAAAAAAAAAAT